>SEYY01010351.1:22500-25000 GCA_009176605.1 Armadillidium nasatum
ATATAATGAATCTCAATATTAATTATTTATTATTATTTAATTTATATAATATGATTACAAGTTCATTATTATTCACTATTTTTTCAAAATGATTCAAAAAGATCTCACACAAACATTGGCACACAATAATCACGACCTAACACTTAACATATATTACACAATTAATACATTACACACTACACTACATACAATAACTAACATTATCAATATCAACATACAAACCTTTCAACCTACAACACACGAAACATTCACACACAGAGCATTAAAAATGTTTAAACTACTTGCTCTTGAGGTCACATAAATAAAAAAATAAAAATCTATATAGGATCTGGAACAGAACTTTAGAGATAATGAGGAATTAGTATTTCCGAGTGAGAAACATATGAAGTAGAACTGACCTGGTTTCGAGGCGAATGGAAAGATAATAGAGGGCAATGCGGAAATTAACGAAATCAGATACTGGAGACATCTGAAAAGTACAGAGACTCGGATCAAGAAAAACTAATCAACCTGAGGAATCAGCTAAATTGAAATCTGAGAGGAATTCGAGGAAACTGGATATCTAAGGAGATTATATTGAGACAATCGTTAATCGGAAACTTCTATCTGGAAACCAGGAGATTCAGGAGATCTGAAAAATTGTAGAAGGTTGAGAAAATCGTAAATCGTGAGAAAACACCTATCTGAAATTCGAAATAAAGATATCTGAAATAATCAAAATATAATATTGGAAATCATGAGAGGAAAACTAACTATATCTGAAATATCACGAGGAAATTTATAATCATGAGTAATTATGAATAATTGAGAGAGGGGAATCAGAGGAAATCGAGAAACTACCTCTCAGATAAATATCTAATAATTATTAAAATCATGGAAATGATTAAAATATGTCAAATAAAGGATATATACAGAATATACGAGTGAAATAACAATTAATATTGAATTACACTATTTGGAGAAAATTTTACGAGATATAAGAACTAATATGAATACGGAATCAGAGGAATTATTGGAAAATAAGGAAAATACTAGAGTCATGAAAAAATATAAAAGTTATAAACATACTAGAGATAAAAAACTGGAATCAGAATTACAAATGAGTAAAATAACTACGTGAGGACAAATAATATATTTGAATACACAAAAAAAGACTCTAATTATTAGTAATATATAATAATAATAATAAAAGGAAAAAAAAATTATTTTCTCTAAAATTTTAAACTCTATTTCAGTGATATTTTTAAAAACTTTAAATACAAGCCAATATCTTCACTTCATTTTATATTTAAAAATCAATAATTCTGTGACAGGGAATATTAACATTATATTAATTTATACATCATAAGATACACGAGTTGAAAGAGACAGAGTCAAGTGGGAGTGAAGGTAATACCGAACTGTGTTGTTTGTTGACCATTTGAATGTTATGTCGCTAGTTGTGCTTTGGATTGTTAGATGTGTTGGTGATGTGGAAACGCCACTTGGAGGTAACGCGAGACTAGGGAGGTACACGCGATATAACAGAAGTACAAAGAAGTAGCGAAAGTAAGAAGGGTTCAATCTAATAATATTATATCCTTGGAGAATGGTATAATGTTTTAACTATGAGGTTGCTTATAGGCATGATCTATTTAGAGCAGGAAAAATAGAGGAGAAAGTAAAAGGCAAATAAAGACTGTGATAATGAATCCCAAAATCAGGGGTATTCATGAAGCCCGATTGATATGGTGGGAACATCCATAAAAATAATAAAGTAATAGAGTAGAGAGGAGCAGATGAGGCGGATGCTGTAAGGGGAGTCAGATGAAAACTTAGAATTTAAAAAGATACGGATTTCCTTCTATGCAAATCTTAATAGAGGAACAGGTGACTCTAGACAGAAGAAAATGAAAGAGGATGCAGACCCGGCTGACAGTTTATGCAGCATTTTTGCCAGTGAAAGATGCAAGAGACAGATTAATTATAAACACTCCTGCAACTGAAAGCAAGAAACGAATATTAAATAATGTTCGTCAATTTTTTAATAATATTTTCTTAATCATAAATCATCTTAAAAAAAAGAAATTTTGAATTTTCTTCAATTTTTAGTGTTTTTCTTAATTGCTTTGCAGTTACAATGAGTATTATTATTATTATTATTATTATTATTATTATTATTATTATTATTATTATTATTATTATTATTATTATTATTATTATCATTAATATTATTATTTTATATTTATTAGTAGTAGTAGTATTTGTAAATATTAATATTTTTATTTATATCAAATAAATTTAAGTTATTTTTCAATAAAGCTTTGTCGCTCATTTGAAATCAGGAGATCCTTTTCAGACAACTGGACAAATACCATACCATTATTCCATAGAGATCAACTGAACTCAACTTGGCTCTCGCAAACAGAACACTACCTGATTTAATTCACCCATGCAATTGGGGGGCATTATTACAAGACATTACACAGTATTAAACACATCCCCCTTTTCGAAAAAAATT
>SEYY01010352.1:5000-45000 GCA_009176605.1 Armadillidium nasatum
GACGCAACAGTTCGACGGGCAGAAAGAGACTGGAGAGAATTAGTGAGAGCAAAAGAGTTGATAAGACGAAAAGCCCTAGAATCCACCTTCTCAAGGAGAGCTGTATGAGTGGAACAACCCCAGATGTGTGAATCATACTCCATACAAGAGCGAACAACACCCATATACAGAGCAAGTAACTGTGGTGTAGTAAAGAAAATCTGAAGGCGCCACAGAACACCTAACCTCTTAGAAGCTTGTCTAGAAAGAGAAGTAGTGTGATCTTTCCAAGAAAGATCACGAGAAAAAGAAACACCGAGAATATTAAGAACAGATGAAAGTTTGAGTTGTGTGCTTTCGAAGAAGAAAACATAGATATGTTGGAAGGTTGTGTCTAATAGAAAGATGGAGGAATAAAGTTTTTGAGGCATTGAAAAAGACCATGTTTTCTCTGCCCAATTTGAAATACGAGAAAGATCAGAGGTCAGCTGCTCCAAGGCAACCCTCCTTGCATCTATTAATTGCTGTTGGGAGGGGCGCCTTTCAAATTAAAAGGAATAATGCAGGATGGAGTCATCGGAATAGGAGTGGACAGGAGATGAAGTAACAGATAGGTCATTAATGAAAAACAGTAAAAGTGTTGGGGATAGGATAGAACTTGAGGAAGACCACTAAATAGATTTAAAGGATGAACGGTGGCAGTTTACAACATTTGCTATAGAACGACAAGAAAGAAAATCAGAAAGAAGGCCACAGAGAGAAGGATAGATACCGAAAGAGGGAAGTTTGGAAATCAAAGCTTTGTTCCAGACTCTATCGAAAGCTTTCGATATGTCCAGCGCGACAGCAAAAGATTCACCGAAATGCCGAAGAGAGGAAGATCAAGATCAGACAGAAAGGAATAAAGATCTACAGTAGAGCGTTTCTTACGAAATCCATACTGGTGATCAGAGATAATATATATATATATATATATATATATATATATATATATATATATATATATATATATATATATATATATATATATATATATATATATATATATATATATATATATATATATATATATAATATATATATAGGGATATATAAATTTAAAAGTAAGGATACCGATACTTTTACCTAGAGTACCCCATACCCGATTTTCGAAAATCTGGCAACCTAAGCCAAAACGGGATTTTGATTTGCAATGCAAATCACTCCGCTCAAATTGACCTCACGCTCTTTCCTGACACCATTTTGGGGAGTTCAACCCATTGAAATTGGCCTCAAGTCTGGGGAAGGGGCCCCCGCGGGGCCCCGTGAACCCCCCAAAAATGGTATCAGGAAGTTGCCTGAGTTTGCAAAATCGCTGAGTTCACCTCACTCTCTTTCCTGACCATTTTCTTTGCGGTTCAGTTCGGCTGAAGTTGACTCGAATCCGGGGTCCAGGGTCCGTGAACCGACAAAGAAAATGTCAGGAGGTCCCTGAGAATGCAGGATTGCACGCAAATGCAGAAAAGACCGTTTTGGCTTAGGTTGCCAGATTTTCGAAATCTGGCACCCTGAGAAAGCGGTATCCTTACTACTTTATATATATATATATATATATATATTATATATATATATATATATATATATATATATATATATATATATATATATATATATATATATATATATATATATATATAGAGAGAGAGAGAGAGAGAGAGAGAGAGAGAGAGAGAGAGAGAGATATTATTATTTTATCACTAATTTTGTCTTGACTCAACTCAAGGGGAGAATAAAAAATAAAATAAAAGCCCATACAATTTCATACCAGCGATAATTCCCCTTGTGAATATCGAGAAGAGAATTCGCCGAAAAATAGAGAGAGTATAGGTAGATGAATAAAAGGAATTGTACATTTGTAAATAAGTTTGTCTCATTGAATGCAAATGGTCGGTTTCTTGAAGTATATGCCGTTGTAACATCTACATTAAAGAGACAGAGAATTTTTAAGTACTTGACAAAACCTTATCCAAAAGAGGGCAGAAGCTAAACCCCTCCCAGATGTAAGAACAATATTCCTCAAAAAGGACGGTTGACACCTTTGTATAGTTGAAGTAACTTAGAGTATGTTTCCTCCCATCTAAAACTAAAATTCGCCAATCACAAAGATTTCCTTTAGTCTAATCAGTTCCAGTGTAGAAGTCCTTCAACCATCCTGTGAATTCGACTGTCTAAATCTCCAAATAGTAAAAAAATTTCTTTTCTCTGTTTTTTTTTCTTCTAAAGGCACAGATATGAATGATTTTAAGGTTCATCATAGTCCCTCTACAAGAATGAAGGGGTCCAGATATCTGGAATAAGTAACTACAAAGATCATGTTAATATCCTTTAGGTTTATTTTCTCCTCCTGTGATTTCGTTCCCTTCTCACCTTTTCCCCGCTTTCTTATTCAGCCTGTTATAAGTTAACTTTTTTCCACCACGTAATTGAGACATAATTTTTCTCTCCCAATAAAATTGTCATCCTACTTTTAAAAGTCTCTTCAGGCTTTCCGGTACCTCTCCCTGGTTCCTGCACAAATTCATATATCCATCTCACATTCCTTTCCCGTGGATAAATGCACAAGTTAAAAGCTGAACTTTCTGCCTTTGAATGAGTTTCCCACTGTAGAGAACTCGAACCTCAACTAATCACAAAGGAGGCTGTCCCACATTGATGAGAAAACTTTCAAAGGGCGCCTTAGCTCCGTGTGGTACACAGATGGAGTCCAGGTACGTGGTTCCTGAGAGTTTCCGTACCATCAATAGTCCAAACCAAATAGAATTTTTATTTATATATATATATATATATATATTATATATATATATATATATATATATATTATATATATATATATATATATATATATATATATATATATATATATATATATATAATATATACACTTTAGTTCAAAGTAAGATGTTTTGCATGAAAAATGAAATGAACAAAATGCCGCTTGTAAAGTAAGGCGAACATCATCGCCATCTCAGTCAGTTTCTCCACCTTGTCAGTCATAAAACAGAACCAACTAAAAGTTCTCGCGCTCAAGGATAAAGGAGTTCACACATCCCATCTCCCTCCTAAAATATACATTTTTTACATCAATTAGTGCGTCTTCAACCCTTAAGCGCCGTGATATGATTGAGTTAGGTCCCTCTCTTTCTTTCTCTCATTTTAGATAAATTAACTCACAAATTATCCCACATTACAGCACCCAAAGCCAAGCCATATACAAAATAATCCCAATTCCAATATTATGTTGCTGATGCTTCTTGGATCCTCTTACAGGCATACCAAATGACGTTGGTTACCCACTGTATTTTTATTCAAGCTCACAGTCGTTATTTCAGCTCGCATTCCAGAATTTTCTTCTCTTTCGCGAAACCTACATTGGGTATAGATTACCCTGGGTAACGTCAATAAGGAATATCTCCATGCTTGTGTGACTTATCTCGAGAGGCCAAAGTTTAAAATTTAAATATCGACACACTTAGGTGATATTGTCGTAATCTAAATAAACCCTTGATAAGGTCAGGTACATTCCTGATAGTTTGGTATTCGTGACTGAAAATGAAAATGAAGAGCAGGATTATATGCCTACTCTCTTGACAATGAAAATTGTGCCACAACTTCTGTATACATATTTCCCCCTCCTGAAACTTCGCCTAACACGCGGAACGCTCAAATACTCTTGACATTCAACACACCATTCCCACCTACTAAAATAAAGATTTGTCTCATCACCTATACATATATTACACACATCAGGAGGTGTTTCCGATGCCAAAAGTATGGACATCCTCAGAAATACTGCTGCTCTTCTCAGTTTGCATGGCCAAGAAAAGGGCCAATCTTACAGTCCCTGAGAAATATTCCAATTCTGCCCCGATCGTCGAAGATTTCGTCTTTCTTTCTCTGATCAGTGCACTTTGTACAAATTATAGTGGGAAATGCAAAAACTATATTTTTCATAAAATGGGCAGACAAGAAAGTACCAGGCATGCTGAAGAGATAGTTTTCCATGCACCTTTAACATCTATCATATTAACGACATCTGGAAGGATTTTTATTTCATACTACCTCTTTTCCACACATTTTCATTTCCATTTAACTCAAATCTCACACCTTAAAATTGCTTCTATTCTCATTTTTTCATGTACTTATCTTGAACTCTTCCGTGATCTATTTTGCTCACTTCTTTCAATTTTTAATTTTTTTTTAGCTTTGATGAACTCTCAAAAGTCAAATTACAAATTATGTACCGAAAGGAATTGTGGTGAAATCTGTTAAATTAGATCATTTTATTGCTATCTTGTGCATCTTAAAGGATTAATTGCAGTCTGATACTAATTTATATATATATATATATATAATATATATATATATATATAATTATATAATATATATATATATATAATATATATATATATATATATATATATATATATATATATATATATATATATATATATATATATATATATATATATATATATATATATATATATATATATATATATATATATATATATATATATATATATATATATATATATATATATATATATATATATATATATATATATATATATATATATATATATATATATATATATATATATATATAATATATATATATATATATATATATATATATATATATATATATATATATATATATATATATATATCAGACTATATCGGGAAAGAGTCAAGCTAACGATTTGTACGTGGTAAACTGTATAGTTCAGAATTCTGGAATCCCTTACGGAGACAGCTTCAAAATCCACATTCATTACTGCATTATCAAGGAAAGAAGTCAAAATTCTTTGCCTCAAACTAAATTTGCTTATTATTGCATTGTAAAATTTAAGAAAGCTCCTTTATTTTTTATTAAGAGTAAGTTTATTGTAATTCTAAACCAGTTTCTAACTCTTCATGCTTTTAAAATTGATTGTCTTTTTAGTTCAAAACTATTTTCTTGCTGCAGCAACAAAACAAAAAAAAAGAGAATAAAAAATACAAATTTAAAGTAAAAATGAAAACAAATTATATTGTTTATTAATAGTTTTTAAGTTACTATTTGCTTTTAATAAAAAATTAATTCATAATTTTTTACTATTTATACGCCGATAATCACAAATTCCTTCTCTAATTTTCATATGATGAATAATTTTCAGCAATGATTGAGAAAAACACGTACGATGGACTTCAAAGCGTTTGCGAAGAATTGGTGAATGCGTTATCGAATGAGGCCGACAAATCAGATGGAATTGTTCCTAGACCTAAACGCAAGAGAGGAAACAGTACCATCGATGGATCTGAAGTCAATAAGAAAAGTATTTTGATTTCAATTTTTATTATTATAGTTATCTATTTATTCCAGATAGAAGATACAAGTTCCATTGATAGGGTGACAACCCTTTCTGGAGTGAAAAGCTTTTAAACAAACATTTGACACCAATTCGCAAATGTCATACATAACTTTTCAGATTGCTGGGAAATAAATTGTTTGGAGCTGGGAGTGAATAAAGCTGTCGAATATATATATATATATATATATATATATATATATATATATATATATATATATATATATATATATATATATATATATATATATATATATATATATATATATATATATATATATATATATATATATATATATATATATATATATATATATATATATATATATATATATATATATATATATATATATATATATATATATATATATATATATATATATATATATATATATATATATATATATATATATATATATATATATATATATATATATATATATATATATATATATATATATATATATATATATATATATATATATATATATATATATATATATACTAAAGAGCAAAATGAACGCACCATCTACAATTTATCAATTGGGAGGTCACGACAGCATTGTAGGGTAATGGAAGTGCCTGAGTGTGGATGTGTGTTTCCATACCTACCCAAATAATGCAGTTTAGTAGAACGAGCGGTATCGATGAAATACGGTAAAAGGGAAAACCAGCCAAATTCGGTGACTGACGTGGCAGGATAGGTAATGTCACTGTTATCGAGAGTATTAAAGCTTTAACATTTGTACAAGTAATATGGAGAGGTTACGATAGAGTTTGACAAGCGATGACTGTGTGGCAATCACAACACTGGCAGCTGAAGGATACGGCCATTGGTAATTGGGCCGACGGTTTGAGGTCTCCGATACAACCATCGGAAGGGTCCTACAGAGGTATGAGTTGACACATGCTCACACCAGGCTGCCTGGCCAAGGTAGGCCACGGGCAACAACAGCCGTAGAGGACAGACATATATGGTTAATAGCACCTCGCGATCGACATGCAACACCACGTGACTATCGTGCCGAGCTGCAGGCTGTCCATCAGACCCTTGTTAGCACGAATGCCATTCGACGTCGCCTCGCGGAAATTGGACACCACCCACGAAGAGCAAGGATGATTTTCGCACAACAACACCTGCATTGGCGGCCCCAGGATTGAACGAGTATACTATTTACGGACGAGTGCCGATTTTATCTGCACAGCTCCGACGGACATTCTAAGGCTTATGAGTGCTATGCGGCATGCACAATGCAAGAGATACACCCCTTCGGTGGTGGATCTGTTATGGTTTGGGGTGGTATATCTTTCCATGTCCGCACGTAGTTACACGTCTTCGATGCAGGGCACCTAACTGGGCAACGATACATAACGTACATATTCGAACCGTACGTCGTACCATTTGGCCTCTACATCAGTGAAGCCTTCGTCCTCATACAGGGTAACGCCAGACCACACGTAGCCAGATTCACGGTAGGGATTCGAACACTGGACTGGCCCGACTGCCAGGAACAGGTAGCGTACACATACACCCTGCAGGTTTTTACAACACCCTACTTATATGCCACGGTATCCCAGTGTCCCGATGGTTCCCACTGTGGGGCACCACATTATTCCCATTATGTAAAACCATGTGCTGTATACTGACAATGCTACTACCCGTTTTGTATGTTTCAGTATTCTCCTATTGACGTTTGTTCCAGTGGTGCGTTAATTTTGCTCTTCAGTATATATATATATATATATATATATATTATATATATATATATATATATATATATATATATATATATATATATATATATATATATATATATATATATATATATATATATATATATATATATATATATATATATATATATATATATATATATATATATATTTATATATATATATATATAATATATATATATATATATATATATATATATATATATATATATATATATTATCACCTCTAGTGGACAAAGGCCAGAGGCCTACTAAATTTCAGCCAGAGTTTGGGAGAAAATCTGGATCCTGGAGATTAAAGGCCGACATTTTCTGATACACGGCGTTTAAAGGTGTGTTTAAAGGAGCGATTCTAGATTTGCGACGATAGAATTTAGAAGAGCAGTGTCCATTGTAATAGCGATAAGATAGAGAGACTGATTCAACAGTTCGACAGGCAGAAAGAGACTGGAGGGAATTAGTGAGAGTACGAGAGTTGATAAGATGAAAAGCCCTAGACTCCACCTTTTTAAGGAGAGCTGTATTAGTGGATTCACCCCAGATGTGGTGGAGTACTCCATACAGGGGCGAACACCACACCTATAAAGAGCAAGCAACTGGAGTGATGTGAAGAAATTATGAATGCGCCCCAGAACGCCTAACCTCTAAGAAGCTTGTTTAGAAGTAATGTGATCTTTCTAAGAAAGATTACGAGAAAAAGAAACACCAAGAACATTAAGAAGGTTTGAGTTGTTGTTTTCGAAGTAAAAATCATAGTTGTGTGGAAGATTGTGTTGAGTAGAGAGATGGAGGAATTGAGTTTTAGTTGCATTGAAAACGACCATGTTTCCTCTGCTCGATAGATATATTTGAAATACGAGATAGATCAGAGGTCATTTGCTCCAAGGCTACCCTCCTTGCATTTATTAACTGCTTTTGGGAGGGGCGACTTTCAAATTGAAAATGTAATGAAGGATGGAGTCATCGGCAAAGGAGTAGATAGGAGGTGAAATAACAGAAAAAAGTTATTAATGAAAAATAGAAAAAGTGTTTGGGATTGGACAGATTTTTGAGGAAATTTTAGGAAAAATTTCATCATCTCATTTAAAAAATACAGAAGATTTCATTAACAAAACCTCTCTCAACCCCAAAACCCATAAATTTATAAGCTATGATGAAATCTCTCTCTTCACTTCGGTTCCTGTTACACATCTTCTCCAACTCCTAACCACCTTACATTAATGAAAACAACATTAATTTACAATACCCCTTTCCAATACTAAAACAACTCACTCTTCTCACCCTCGAACATGATTACTTCCAACACAACCAAACTTTCTACAAACAAAAAGAAGGACTGAGTATGGGTTCTCCCTTGTCACCCATGCTCAGTAACCTATATATGGAACTTATAGAACATTATTTCATTCTTCCCCATCACCTTCTCATAAATATCATGTAGTTACGGTATGTAGTTACGACAAATAAAGTATTTGTTGCCATCCCCATCTCAACTAATTCTACAGCCATACTCAATTACATAAACAGCATTCACCCAAACATTCAATTCACTATGGAAACCCCCCCTCCCAACACATAACTTTCTACCCTTCCTAGATACACTCATCATGTGGGACCACACCACAAAACCCTCATATACAGTATATAGAAAACCTACCTCTTCACCCAATTACATACACTGGTTTTCAGCACATACTATAAATACTAAAATTGCCACCCTCTCTGCTCTTTATCTCCGTGCACTAAAAATCTGTTCCCCCGCCTTCCTAACAACAGAAACTAATTTCTTAAAAAACACTTTCACAAAACTAAAATATCCTATATACATAATGAATAAATCGTACAAAAAGGCCAAAACAAAATTTTACTCTGTAAAAACATACGAAAACAAAATTAAAAACTTCCTACCCATCCCGCACATAAACATACAACATAAAAAAAGTTATACCACAAAACATAACCCTTGTACCCTCTAACAATATTATACTAAAAAAAGTCCTCAAACCCCCTTGCATATACAACATCCCTTGTTCCGGCTATAATTTAAACTACATAGGCGAAACCATAAACTATAAAAGAAGAAAGTACCAACACCAACATGACTTAAATATAGATAATCAAAACTCTGCCCTCATCCAATACAGACAAAACAATGACCATCTCATAAATCTCAATAACAGCAGCATCATTAAAAACATAAATAATTATAACAAAAGAAAAATAGCTGAATCCTTCTGCATATGCAACATTCCAAATTACAACCAGAGCACAGGAGATTATAAAATAGATCAACTCCAAAACGCCATGATGTCCCGATCTGCTTTCTATAAAACTCTAATACAACAACCAACCATGTACCAGACGACATGAGAATCTCTCCAGCAAAACAGTCACATCATTTCGACCTGAAAGAGGCTCAAAATAAAGAGCTAAAGCTTATTGCAAAAAAAAATCCTTGTTGTTAATTTAATAAAGTGTAATCTATTATTGTGCATTGGATAACCTAGGGTTTATTAACAAATAATATATATATATATATATATATATATATATATATATATATATATATATATATATATATATATATATATATATATATATATATATATATATATATATATATGTGTGTGTGTGTGTGTGAGTCTCCTCTGGTCAGCAAAGGTCTGAGGCCTACAAAATTTCACCAGTGTTATGGAACGTTCTGAATCTGGTCGCTAATGGCCGACGTGACCCGATACACGGCGTTTAAAAGCGTGCAAGTCAAAGAAAGTTGGGAAAATAGATAAAGGGAGTGTGTTCCAGACCTTACTAGTAGATTACATGTAAGAGTGAGCATAGCGGTTAAGTCTGGGGTCGGAGAGTTGGACAGAGAAAGGATGAGACTGTGTAGAAACTCGTGTCGCACGAGCCCTTCTCATTGAAGGAGGTTGGCGACGTGAAAGTTCAGAAGAGCAATGACCGTTGTAATAGCCATAGTATAGAGAAAGTGATGCAACAATTCGACAGGAAGAAAGAGATTGTAGAGAGTTAATAAGAGCGAAAGAGTTTATAAGACGAAAAGCCCTAGACTCCACCTTTTCGAGAAGAGCTGTATGTGTGAAATCACCCCAGATGTGCGAGGCGTACTCCATAAGGAGTGAACAACACCCCAATACAGAGCAAGCAACTGGGGTGGCGTAAAAAAACCACGAAGGCGCCTCAGAACACCCTACCTCTTAGAAGCTTGTTTAGAGAGAGAAATAATGGGATCTTTCCAAGAAAGATCACGATAAAAAGAAACACAGAGAATATTGAGGACAGATGAAGGTTTGAGTTGAGTGTTTTCGAAGAAGATATCATAGTTGTGTGGAAGATTGTGTCGAGTAGGAAGATGGAGGAATTGAGTTTTCGAGGCATTGAAATGGACCATGTTTTCTCTGCCCCAATTTGAAATACGAGAAAGATCAGAGGTCAGATGGTCCAAGGAAATCCTTTTTGAATCTATCAACTGCTGTTGGGAGGGACGTCTATCAAATTGAAAGGAATAATAAAGAGTGGAGTCATCGGCATAGGAGTGTATAGTAGATAGTAATAGAGAGAAGGTCATTGTTGAAAATTAGAAAAAGAGTTGGAGATAGGACAGATCCTTGAGGAACACCACTATTTATAAATTTATAGGAAGAACGGTGGCCGTCTACAAAAGCTGCTATAGAACGACCGGAAAGGAAATTAGAGAGAAGGTCACAGATAGAAGGATAGAATCTGAAAGAGGGAAGTTTGGAAATCAAAGCCAATCTGCCAGACTCTATCGATATGTTTAGCGCCACAGATAAAGATTCACCGAAACCCCAAAGAGCGGAGGACCAAGAGTCAGAAAGTAAGGAAAGAAGATCACCAGTAGAACGTTCTTTACGAAAGACATACTGGTGATCAGAGATAAGATTAGAAGAATTAAGGCGTTTCCAAATTTTCCTGTGAAGGATAGATTCGAAAACTTTAGAAAGAACGGAGGTTAATGAAATAGGACGATAGTTAGATGGTTGAGAAGGGTCTCCCTTCTTCGGCACAGGTTGAATGAGCGCACGTTTCCAGCTAAAAGGGAAGGTCGAAGTAGAAAGGCAAAGAGGAAATAATTTACAAAGTCAGGGTGCAAGCTAGGAAGCACAAGTTTTGAGAACCACAGGAGGGATACTATCAGGACCATAGGCCTTCTTATTGTTAAGCTCAGAGAGTGCAGAAATGACATCTTTAGAAGAAATTACAATGTTAGGTATAAATGAGTTGGAGGGGGTTGAAGGAGGAGGAATAGCTCCGGAATCGTCAAAAGTAGAGTCATATGCAAAAGTATGAGCGAAGAGTTCAACTTTAGTAGAAGGTAAAATGGCAGTTGTGACATAAGAAGAAACTAGAGGAGGGAAAAAGGAAGAAGCAAAGTTAGAGTTGACATTTTTTACGAAATGCCAGAAAGGGCGAGAGGAAGAGGATCCAGAAAGATTATTGCAATTGCGGCGGAAAAAAGAGTTTTTGGTATCACAAAGAATAGATTTTGCACGATTCTGGAATGAAATTTAAATTGAATAAATTTCAGGAGTTTGAAGACGACGGTAATCTCTGAAGGCAGCATCCCTACGGCGGATAGCGCTAGAACAAGCAGAGTTAAACCAAGGTTTGTTAAGTTTAGTAGAAGGGAAAGAATATGGAATGTACACTTCCATGCCAGAGAGAATCACCTCGGTTATGCGTTCAGCACACTCCGAGGGACACCTCCCACGAAAGCAATAATCATTCCATGAAAAATCAGAGAAGTACAACCGCACGTCAGACCAATTAGCAGCACTGAAGTGCCAGAAACCTCTCCTCGCCGAAGGCGGGGGCGGTTCTTGCGGAAGACTTGATGAGACAGAACAAGATACGGAGATAAGAAGGCGATCTGATGAACCCAGAGGAGGAAAGAGTTTGACAGTATAATTAGAAGGATAAGAAGTAAGGAAAAGATCAAGTATGTTGGGTTCATCACCAAGACGGTCAGGGATACGAGTAGGGAGTTGCATCAACTGCTCAAGGTTGTTCTGAATAGAAAAGTTGAAGGCGACCTCACCGGCTGGATCATGAAAACTAGATGAAAGCCATTGGTGGTGGTGACATTGAAATCACCTAAAATGATGATTTCGGAGAAAGAAGAAGAAGACAGAATGTGCTCTATTTTGGAGTTTAAATAGTCGAACAATTTAGGATAGTCAAAATTAGGAGATAAATAAACAGAATAAATAAATTTAGTAGTAGAATTGCAAGAGAGCTTAGGCCATAAAGTAGAAAATTCAGGAGACTCCAAATTAGAGAGACGAGAGCAAATAACATCGTTGCGCACATATGCGCAACAACCGCATTTGGTTGCAAATTGAGGATAGAGACAGTAGGAGGTAACAGAATAAGGTTTGTTCTCAGCACACTCAAGCACCTGAGTTTCAGTTAGAAAAAAGAGAGGAGGTATAGAAGAAGAGAGATGGTGTTCGACGAAAAGGAAATTAGGAGAAAGACCGCGAATGTTGCAGAAATTAATGAAAAAAAAGACCTTGCACAGGGGCAGACCGGACGCCTGGTCATGGCGGTACCATCCCCATCATCGGAGGCCGCCAACTCCCAAGTGATGATAGGGTGAGGGGTGGATGAGGGACATTCTTTGGATGCCGCCCCTCGAAACATCTCCTAGACAGCTTTGAGTTTCGCCATTTTGTTTTGTTTTATAAAAAGTAATATAAGAGTAAGCGCTTGAAAAATTTGTGGGAACATGTGAAGAAATGGGATGTAGAGGTAATGGCAGAATAGATACTCCAGTATGAGGCGAAGATACACTAGAGACCCTCTGTGAAGGATAAACGCGAAAGGGAACGAACCAAATGGCAACGGAGTGAAACGGAATGGTCTAGCCCATCCTATCACTCCGCTTGTTATACCCAATGTTGGGGTACTTGCATCACTTCGGACGCAGCTACGTCCTCCTATATATATATATATATATATATATATATATATATATATATATATATATATATATATATATATATATATATATATATAATATATATAATATATATATATATATATATATATCTACATCCTCTCCCAGGAAGGGTTGTTACCCTGTCAGTGGAACCAGCATCTTTCCCCAACTGCTCTTAAAAGTTCTCCCAGAGTCCTCTAAAAGATCATATATTTCTGTCGTTGGTCTCAATGCCGGTCCATGAGTCTTATAGAAACTCTCAGGTAGGGTTTTCACCCTTTCAGTAGGACCAGCATCGTTTTCCAGCTAACTTCTAAACAATCTCTCCAAGAGCTCTCCAGAAGATTGTGCTTCTCTGAGCTATGGTTCCCAATGCTGGTTCTAGTTATTACATGCCTTTGACAGAGAATCACAAGGCCGGGTGGCTAGTCCTGTCGTCCTCGCTTTTAGTCTCCTCATATGATCCATTACAGTCGTCGATTTTCATACTATATATATATATATAATATATATATATTATATATATATATATATATATATATATATATATATATATATATTATATATATTATATATATATATATATATATATATATATATATATATATATATATATATATATATATATATATATATATATATATATATATATATATATATATATATATATATATATATCTTTGGATGTCGCGCTGGACATATCGAAAGCCTTTGATAGAGTTTGGCACAATGCTTTGATTTCCAAACTTCCCTCTTTCAGAATCTATCCTTCTATCTGTGGCCTTCTCTCTGATTTCCTTTCTGGTCGTTCTATAGGAGATATTTGTAGACGGCCACAGTTCATCCTATATATATATATTAATAGTGGTATTTCTCAGGGATCTGTCTTATCCCCAACACTTTTTCTGCTTTTCATTAATGACCTTTTCTCTATTACTTCATCTCCTATCTACTCCTATGTCGATGACTCCACCCTTCATTACTTTTTTCAATTTCAGAGACGCCCATTCCCTCAGCAGTTAATAGACGCAAGGAAAGTAGCCTTCGAGCAACTAATCTCTCATCTATCTCGCATTTCAAATTGGAGCAGAAAAAATATGGTCGTTTTCAATGCCTCAAAAACTCAATTCCTGCATCTTTCTACTCGACATAATCTTCCACACAACCATGATATTTTCTTCGAAAACGAACAACTCAAACTTTCATCTCCTTAATATTCTTGGTGTTTTTTTTATTTTTTTATCGTGATCTTTCTTGGAAAGATCACATTACTTCTCTTTCTAAACAAGCTTTTAAGAGGTTGTGTTTTGAGGCGCTTTCAGAACTTCTTCACACCACCCCATTTGCTTGCTCTTTATAAGGATGTTGTTCGCCTCTGTGAAGAGTACGCCTCACACATCTGGGGTGGTTCCTCTCATACAGCTCCTTGAGAAGGTGGAGTCTATGGTTTTCGTCTTATTAACTTTCCCTCTCTCACTAATTCTCTCCAGTCTCTTTCGCCCGTGGACTTGTTGTGTCACTTTCTCTATACTATCGCTATTGCAACGAACGCTGCTCTTCAGAACTCTCTCGTCGCATACCTCCTCCCTTGAGAAGAGCTCGTGCGACACGTCTTTCTGCACAGTCTCATCCTTTCTCTGTCCAACTCTCTGATCCCAGACTTAACGCAGCTATACTCAATCTTACATGTACACTACTAGTAAAATCTGGAACATGCTCCCTTTATCTATTTTTCCAATTTCCAATGACTTGCACATCTTCAAACGCCTTGTTTCGGGACATGTCGGCCTTTAATCTGACCAGGATCATGATTTTCTTCTTTCTCTGGTGAAAATTTGGTAGGCCCTTGGCCTTTGCCCACCAGAGTTGAAATATATATATATATATATATATATATATATATATATATATATCTATATATATATATATATAATATATATATATATATATATATATATATATATATATATATATATATATATATATATATATATATATATATATATATATATATATATATATATATATATATATATATATATATATATATATATATATATATATATATATATATATATATATATATATATATATATATATAGAGCTAAACAAATTAGAGGATAAAGAAATACTCACCTCATCAGGGGTCGAACCACCGCATGTTGCGACTGAGAGCGACAAAAGACTCGGTGCTCTACACCGATTTACAATTATACAAATTGATTCCATGGTTTATAAAAAAGTGGCAATTAAAAATATATATATATATATATATATATATATATATATATATATATATATATATATATATATATATATATATATATATATATATATATATATATATATATATATTATTTACAAAACGCCACCACTCACGGGCAGAGCCCTTTTCAAGGAGGGGGCACACACACAAGGACAAAACTCATACAAACACACACACCTAACGTACAGCCCTCAGGTGGGCGCAGACGGAAGACTTGAAGAGTGGAAGATTAAATACAGTTGGAAAAATAGAAGATGGTAGAGAATTCCACAGAATAGAGGTGGCTGGAAAGAAGGAGGTACCACAACGGGCTAGCCTGGGATTCCCTACGTCCACACAAAATTGGTGCGAAAGCAGGGCACCCCTCGTGCAACGAGGAGGACGCAACGGTGGAGGAATGCGAGAGGCCAACTCCCTCGAGCACCTGCCATTGTAGTACCTGTAGAAAAGAGATAGCGCGCCAACGTCACGTCGCAGAGGACAGAGGGTCAAGAGAGTTTGAAAGTAGGGGACAGTTTATTAATCTCATAGCTTTTGACTCAACCCTATCCAGAAGAGAGGAGGAGCCAGAGCCCCCCCAGATGTGAGAACAGTACTCCATACAAGGGCGAATAAGACTCTTATATATCTGGAGTAACTGCTCAGAAGAAAAAAACTCTCGCAACCTGAACAGAACTCCCAGCTTCTTAGAGGCAGCTTTAGCAACCATTGTGATATGTGGTTTCCAAGACAGTTTGTTGTTTATGTTTAGACCAAGAATGTTAATGTTATTTACAGGTGAGACGGGAGAGTCATCGAAGAGGATAGGAAAGTTAGGAGGTGTTTTTGAGAGGGAGATGTAAAGAAGTTGAGTTTTTAAAGAGTTGAATTTCACAAGGTTGCTATGTCCCCACCGGGAAATTCCATCCAGATCGGCAAGAATAGAATCGGAAAGTTGAAGACGAGAAGCAAGTCAGAAGCAAAAGAGGGAGCAGATTTGAAATGAGTAGAAGAATGTAGAGTTGAATCATCAGCATAAGAGTGAACAGAGTTAGAAGTGCAGTGGAGAAGATCATTAATGAAAAGTAAGAATAAGGTTGGAGATAAAACAGAGCCCTGAGGAACACCACAGTTGACAGAAAAGGAGGAAGAGGTCGCTCCATCTACAACTGCCGAAATGGAACGATCTGAGAGAAAACTAGGTAAGAGTAAGCAAAGAGAAGGAGAAAACCCAAAGGAAGGGAGCTTAGAGAGCAGTGACGCATGCCATACCCCGGTCGAAAGCCTTGGATATGTCAAGCGCCACCACACAAGACTCCCCGAAGTCCCTAAGGGCAGAAGACCATAGATCAGTAAGATAGGAAAGTATGTCACCAGTTGACCTCAAGCGACGAAAGCCATACTGGTGATCAGAGAGAAGAGAATGAGACTCCAAATGATCCAGGAAATGAGAGTTGAGGAGAGTTTCAAAAATTTTAGATAGAACACAAGTGAGAGCTATAGGTCGATAGTTAGAAGGGTCAGAACGGCTACTGGAACATGCTTTTATCTATTTTTCCAATTTCCAATGACTTGCACATCTTCAAACGCCTTGTTTCGGGACATGTCGGCCTTTAATCTGACCAGGATCATGATTTTCTTCTTTCTCTGGTGAAAATTTGGTAGGCCCTTGGCCTTTGCCCACCAGAGGTGAAATATATATATATATATATATATATATATATATATATATATATATATATATATATATATATATATATATATATATATATATATATATATATATATATATATATATATATATATATATATATATATATATATATATATATATATATATATATATATATATATATATATATATATATATATATATATATATATATAAGTGCCAATTTTTCATGAAAAGCTTAAATTTCCATCATTAATGCTGAAATATTCTTTTTGACAGAAAAGGAAACAGTAGAAACCTCAAAAGGATTTTCAAAAAGAGTGAAGACTTGTTCTTCTCTTTTGGTCTTTTTAATACTCATTTCAATCGCTTCTCTTAATGCTTATCTCTATATGCAACTCAAACAAATCGAATTGTCAACTTATCACAAGAACAATATTCTACTTGAAAAATTCACTACAGCCATTTCAAGGTATATGGTATATATATATATATATATATATATATATATATATATATATATATATATATATATATATATATATATATATATATATATATATATATATATATATATATATAGGGAGGGAGGAGTTAATGTATGGAATCCACCCTAGCTACTGGCTAGCAGTTATTTTGGAAACAGCACCAGTAATGGTTTCTAGATTATATGAAAAGGTTTCAGTTGTGATCGCAACTAAAATAAAATGTTAATTTGCTGTTCGTGACAGGAAAGGGAGGTAGCATAGCTATTAATATAGGGGAACCGGCAAGGATATTGGAGAGGCGTATTGAAATGAGACCTGAAAGGGAACGATGTCTAATGGCAGCCAGTGTTTTACACTCAACGATGAGATTGTGAATAGATTGGTGGAACTTGTTATAGAACCGACAAGGTGGCGGGGAAATTTGGACATGTGATATTCGTGAGTGATTCATGTGGAGGCTTACAAGGACTACTTCTCGGTGGAAATTGAGGAAATGGGCGGAATACCATTCCAATCAAGTTAATACTGCATCACCAAATTCAGATTACGCGTCGCAGCTTTTCTACTCTCCTATCGCTAGACCAATACTCTTGGTAGTAGGCCATGAAGCCCTCACCGAGCTGAGGACTGCAATCGATCGATTGGAGAAATTTAATCCTAATGTCAATAGGCGGGTGGTGGAGCAATCTACAGCGAGAAGAGGCAAGGTTAGCTTTTATTCAGATTTTTCATTGCCTGTAATTCCAACGTGAGATTGCATGCAGAAATGGTAAATGACTTTCTAAGACTTTGAGCACTTTCAAAAACTTTTGCACGATGAGTACTATTTGGTATCTGGAGTAAAGGGCCTGTAAGACATACAGTGCATTGAGGTAGTCATAATATATGATTAAGGATTGACCACTATTTAGACACATGATTCTAGACAAGCCTTAAAATTATCGTCAACTTAGCTGAAAAAATTGAAACCGACAGAGGGAAAGTATATGAGAGAGATTGATCTGAAAAAATTTCTGCAGCAATACTCTCTCCTCAGATTTGAAACTGTCCGTGAAAATTTGAACTGTGTTACCATCATAAAGAGATTAGTACTGGAACGTGCCCTTCAGTTCTGCTGCAAGGCTCTTTCCTTTAGGAAGGAAAGAAAGGAGTTACAGACAGAGGTTTTGGGAAATAACCATGAGTTGTAATCTCCCCCTAGGTATGTGACAGCACCTAACAGAGTAGAATTTTTAGAGTCGAAGAATTGTATGCAGTGCAATGGCAAATGGTCAGTAGGTTGAGTTGTGAGCCACTTCCATAAGGGAAATAAATCATTGCAAAGGGTTGAGGTGTTTGGAACGGATATAGGTGAAGCACATAAAGTACTCTCTTCTAAGAGAGAAAGACATTATGCTTGTTTCTATCTCAAGTCTAATTTTGGAGAGTGATCGCGGATAGCCTCCGTTAGCAATACGAAGGCATTCTCTTTTTAATTGACTCCTGTCTGTGATAATATCTTCGAGGATGCTTGATCAAACATACTCTACACTCGAGGATGATCTAATTTTGAAGGATAAGAGCAATGTAAAGATAAAATAGAGAATTTTGGTCTGCCCTTCAGTAGGGTGAGGTGGTGAAGGAGATCTTAGATATAATGGAACACCACACCCAAGTATTTAAACTTACTTGCCTACTTAAGTTTAATACTCTCTATGTTCACAACTATCTCATCTCTCTCCCTTGCTATTACCATTACCTTCTGTTTACTCTGTTTATCCTCATGCCCATTGAGTTCAGCACTTCATTCCACCTATTCACATCTTTCTGAAAATTCTCAGTCTCTGATGGTATCACTGCCGCAATGACGGCAATACAGTGCCCTATTCTCACCCCGGTTTTTCACTCTAAACCATTTCTCGCTTCCTCCTCTTCTGATCATATTTTCTTATTTTCGTGCATTCTCTTAATAGCTTTTGTATTTCTCCGGAATGTTGTACACTGTGTTTTCTTAATACTCTCCACAGTCTTTCCCATTTTATCTTATCGAAAGATTTTTCTGAGTCTATGAATGTTGCATAAGCTTGTTTGTTAAATTTTGTTTTTCTCCGTCAGCATCTTCATATGGAATATCAAGTCTGTTGGGCTTTTCCCTGGTTTAAAACCCTGTTGCTATTTTCCAATTTTATCTTCAACCTTCATCCTCAATCTTCTCTTCAAGATTCCTTTCGTATACCTTACTCGCTCCTGCTGTCAACACTATTCCCCTATAATTTCAACATTATCTTCTATCTCCTTTTTTATGTATTGGGCAGATTACTGTTTTCTCTATTCTGTTGGTATTTTTCCTTCTTAGCACACCTTGTTGAATATCAATGTTAACCATTTAGTTATTGCTTCCTCTGTTTTGAATAACTAGTAACTCAATCTATCTTATCTTGCACTCTTCCCGTTTCTTAACATTAAAATTGCTTCTCTCACCTCTTCTATCTGAATCATTCTGATTTGCTTCAGTGTTTATCTTTCTCTCGAGAGTGCCTCCACTATTTCCACCTCCTCCTCTTACTACTACTACCACTACTACTCTTTTTCTTTCTCTTACTGTACATTCAGCAACTCTTCAAAATATTTTCTCTATCTTTTCGTTACCTCAGTCTCCTCCAAAAGCGATTCTCCCTCTTTATTCAAATCCACATGCGTTTCGGTTTTTTTTTTACTCGCTTTCATATGCAAGTTTTCTTGTGCCTTTCATATCTTCCTTCAATTCTCTTCCTATTCTGATCCACGTGGAATCTTTATTTCTTCTTTTCACATCTCCTGCATGATTTCTTGCTCTCGCATATTTTCCTCTGTTCTTGTCTTTATCAATTTCTTACATATTTTGTTCTTGAGTTTCAGGGCTTTCTTAACCTCCTGATTCCACCACGCCAACTTCTTCCTTCTTCTTCCTCCAATTTTCTTCTTTCCCATTATTTCACTTGCACACGATGTGCTTCTTCTCTAAAGGATTTCCCGTTCACCTCCACAGTTTCCTTTTCTTCTGTCTTTTCATATTCCTGAGTAATTCCTTCATTAAATCTTTCTGTAACTCCCTCCTCTCTCAGTTTCTCCAAACAGTATCTCTCTCTCTCTCTCTCTCTCTCTCTCTCTCTCTCTCTCTCTCTCTCTCTCTCTCTCTCTCTCTCTCTCTCTCTCTCTCTCTCTCTCTCTCTCTCTCTCTCTCTCTCTCTCTCTCTCTCTCTCTCTCTCTCTCTCTCTCTCTCTCTCTCTCTCTCTCTCTCTCTCTCTCTCTCTCTCTCTCTCTCTCTCTCTCTCTCTCTCTCTCTCTCTCTCTCTCTCTCTCTCTCTCTCTCTCTCTCTCTCTCTCTCTCTCTCTCTCTCTCTCTCTCTCTCTCTCTCTCTCTCTCTCTCTCTCTCTCTCTCTCTCTCTCTCTCTCTCTCTCTCTCTCTCTCTCTCTCTCTCTCTCTCTCTCTCTCTCTCTCTCTCTCTTACTTTCCTACTTGGTTTCTTCCCTGCCTTCCACCTCAATTTGCCCAGTACCATTCTATGGTCCGAATTGAGGGAAGATCCGTGGACACACTTTTCACATCCTCGAAGATTTTCTTGTCGTTGGTCAGCACCATATCAATCATTGTTCTCCGTGTACCTCTATTATTCTGTACTCCACCTACACTAGGTCCATTTTCTGCTATCTTCATGTTAGAAAAGTTGTTCATTATTGCCATACTGTTTCTTATCGCAAAATCAATCAGATGTTCACCTTCAATATTTCTCTCTCCCACTCCATGCGTTCCCAGCACCGTCTCCTCCCCTTCTCTACGTATTCCCAAATGAGCGTTCAAATCGCAAATAATTATTTTCTCCTCTCCTCTCACTGCATCATAAGTCTGTTGAAGTTCGTTTCTAAAATCTGTCTTCTATTCTACTGGTCTTACCTGGTGCGGTAAGTTGAATTATACTTATCGTTTCTCCCTCCATTAAAAGTGATAGCTAAAGAGTTTTAAAATCAAAACTTGATATATAATAAAAAATCTATAATGAATGAAGATGCATCTTGAATTAGAGGGTATAAAATATTTAGTTATTGATTTTTCGGTACCTTGTATAGCGTGTAGGAGTCTACAAACAAATACATTGCATTGTAATTTAAGTAAACAATGTTACAATTATAATCCGTTGAAATATGTCAAGAATATATTTAGAAAAATTATTGATGAATATTATAAAAACAATTATGACATTACTTGTAATAAACAGAAAAAATTTTATTTAAAGGATGAGTTTTGAAAATTCTTATAAAAAAATAAATGATTCAAGCAGAAAAAAACTATACAAATAATCATGTTAAATTATATAAATTTTTTACAGTTATGAGGTGTTAAAAGTAATATTTTAGACTTTAAAATAAATATTAAAAATGAGGAAACCTTAAGTAAATATAAAATGATATGGAAAGAAATATGTGAAATAAACAAATGCTACTTGATTATGTAAAAAGGATATGAGTATTATATATATAAGATTTTTATATTTCATTTTTTCCTTTTATATAATTAATCTGATTCTTCAATTTCATTTTCAAATATTATTCCTTTTATCGGTTCTTGAGCTATCTTTATCAATGTTTCTAGAAAGTTTATGTACTTAATAAATTCATTTAAAATATCTTCTAATTCTTTGATATCATTACTAGTAAAAGTTTCTAAATTCATAAGTTTTTTAATTCTATCAGTATCTATACCGTTTATTTCTGAAATATTTGTAATAGTCCTCATTATTACAGATTATTTTATTATAAATTAATTAATTAATTAATTAATTACGAAAAATTAATTTGATGATAATCTCCATCAATATATTGCATTTTAATATCTATTTCATTGATAAATTTAATTTGCTCATCATTCAAAAGATTAACATATCTTCTTGGAAGAAATACATTAGTTACCTCATCCTCTCCTATACGTAGAATTGCAAACATTGCAGGGCCATATTTTTCATTTTTTTCTCTAAGTTCAATAACTTTATACGACACTTCTTTCATTAAATACCATAATTTTGGGGTCTGCACGTAATCTGAATCTTCCTCATCATTTTCAAATATAGATTCTTTTATAATAAAATAACCTGTATTAATAAACCCTAAAAATTCTAACAAGTTTTCCGTGATTAAAATTTCTGAAAGATTTTGAACGCTCTCCATTTATTATAGATTTTTTTATCGTAAATATTTTATTGTATATCACTTTCGTCAAGATGAATGTTTTTTATTTTATTAATTGTAAGTATCACCATATTTACTTATGGCTAAATCTTTAAATTCATCTCCATTAGTAAATAACTTTACCGAAATATTTTGATTAGTAACTTGAGATGTTAATGTAACTGTATCTATAAATCCTTCATATGGTAAAACATAACCAGTTTTCTTCGAAGATGGTCCTTTCATTCCTAATACGAATGGAAACTTTTTCCGATTCTAATTTTGAATTAGAATATAATATTCATATCGTTTCATATGCACATATTTTTTTAACTTGAACTTTATTTTTATTATCTAGCATTGAAATCTGTTTTTTAATCGTTTTTAAAACGTTTTCATACCCATCTTTTGTTAAAACGTTATTATGCAAGTCAATAGTTGAGCTTTCACTTTTTCAACAAAATTTTTAATATGATCATCTTCAGATTTTAATTCACGTAATTTAGTTTCCGAATCTTGAATTTTATTATTTAATTTTTTTTTTCCAGAAAACTCAGATCGAGTTCATCAATGTTTGTTTAATAGATTTTAATTTATTTTCATATTCTTCATCTGTAATCTTTAAATTTTCAAAATTCATTTCCAACGATATTAGACTGATTTATCGTTTCTATAGTATTTTTAAACTCATCATCTTTAACGCTAATTTTATATAAATCAATAAATTGTTTATTTATATTTCCTGTGTCTTAAAGTCTCATCAACTTTACTTTTAACTTCAGTAACTAAATTATCTGTATAAATTTTAGTCGTAACATCATTTTCTTCTGCTACATTCACCAACTTATTATTTCAAAAATAAAATTACCTTTATCATCTAAATAAAATCCTATACCCGAAGGTCCTGGAGGACCCTGAAATCTTCGAAATCTATGTGTTTTTAAGGTCCACTACCAAAGATGATAACACTCATTTATTATAGAGAAAAAAAAAGTTGTTGTAGAATAGAGTGAAATTTTATTTCAATACAGTTAATGCATAAAGAACTGTTAGACACAAATGACCACAAATCACTACATTAAATTTCTGTATTTGATATGTTGAATAGACAATATCGCATTGAACATAATTTTCAAATTCTTTTGGAGGTTCAACACCGAATGAATCGAAATAATAGCATAAATTATTACATTTCTTAAACCAACACGTCCAATGAGTTCCTGAACCTTTAATTGAATCTAAATTTAAGATCCCACATTCCTTTTTATTAGATTTTTTTGGAAGAGCATCTCTCATATAAATTCCTTTAAAGTTTGGAATTTTAAGTTCATTAACATATCTCATAAGATCATATTGACTCAATGCTTTCATCGGAATATTCATCTTTTGTATGGTTTTAAAAACATCCCCTCGCCAGTTTTTCGACGAGGGAATGGTTTTAAAAAAAGACCTTTCCTTTTTCCATTTGAAGATTATGCCTTCTAGTTTCTTCTAATCGTTGTTTATCTATTGCTTTCTTTTCATTAACAGTCTTTGCAATGGCACTAGCTCCACCAGCAAGAGAACCGATTGCAGTTGCAGCCGCTAATAATGTTGGAAGTGTTATTAAAAATCCTCCATGTTTTGCTAAAGCTGTTACTTGTGATTTACTTAATTTTAAATTAAATGGTATACCTTTTAAAAATTTATCTTTTTGAGTTTGAGTTAAGAGAAGAGATATATTACCTTTTTGCTTTGGATTAATTCTAAATGATATAGAAGATTTTTTATTTATTGCATTTTTTAACTTCTTTACCTGATTAGGTGTAAGATATACTTTCATATCCATGTACATCATTTATTATAGAGAGAAAAAAGTTATTATATATAAATTTTTATATATAAAATTTTTATTTTATTTTATTTTGTTTATTTTTTTACCTTTGCCATATAGCATGAGTCACAGATATTTTTTTAAAAATTTTATTTTGACCCTTGCCACATGGCAAGGGTCTCAGATATAAAAACTATGTATTTAAATTAATTCATTTAATAAACTCGTTATATAATAACATATTTTTCATTGAATTTTTTATAAACGCCTGATATTTATCAATAAAAAACTATATTTTTTAAAAAACTTTTATTATTTTTACATAAAATATTCCTTTATTTTTTTTTATTTTTTATTTTTTAGTGATTATTAGAATTAAATTGAGTTTTTATTTTTCCACATTCTGAGCGTGCACCTCTAAGCATGCTACTTTTAGAAGTTGTAACCTTTTGAACATTTTCAGTATTTGTTATCTTTCCTACAGTGAATACAATAATATCTCATTTATTATAGAGAAAAAAAATAATAACCGATATTCATTTTATTTCCATCGGATTCTAATTTTAAAATTCTTTCTGATAATACTAATGCATAAGCCTTTGTAGGTTTTGATATATTCTTTTGAAAAGCCGCTGTTATTTTAATATCTGTAACTGAATTTTTTAATTTTTCAGATTGTTTACTTACATCAAATACTAGCAATGGATACAAATTCCGGTATTCTAATAAAGTAATAGAACAATTTTTTTCTTTATAAAGTATATGATTAAAATAATCCGATAACATTTTATAAGCAGTTGTATAATGATTTTCATTAAAATCAAGTTGAAGATCCATTTCTGGATATCTTTCGCTATTTAATCGAACACAAACGTTAGTTAAATTACAATGATCAAATATAGCTGGATTCATAACTTGATTACCGTCTTTGTTTCTTGAAAATCTAAGATTTTAAATCTAGGTTTGTCTGATCCGGCTGTCACATTTAATCTCCAATCGAAATTGTTTTTGTCCTTGATTTACTTCTACAGATTCGCACTGTCTGTTTAAGAAGTTAACATTTAAAACAATTTTGTTCAGAATATCATTACTTAACTTAATCATATATTTATCTGTAAGGGTTACATGTGGAATTCTCCAAACTATTTTTGATAAAATAATTTTACCATCTGGAACTTTATAAATACCTTCACTGTCTTTTATCAGGCGATTTTAATATAGCATCGTTATCATGTTCTTTTCTTCTCAAAGTTAATTGATGTTTTATTCCATAAATTACTTTGTCATAATTTTCGCAAAATCCGAATATATGATTTAAAGGAATAGCAACAGCTAAAATTTCCTAGATGCGTTTTTAAATAAGTAATTATGTCTCTCCATATATCCAGAATTATTAAATTTTTGGACATATTTTATCACATTTATCAGGGAACCACATAAAATTCATGCCCTCTGAATAATTGATAGGGTATGTTAAAAATCCTTTCATAGTTGACGTTTGCCCAGGATTTGAATATCCTTCAATGTTTTCATTTCCAAGTTGGTAATCAACTCTTGAAAATAAATACATGATTCCATTATTAATTAAATTTATGTATAATTCTTTTCCTGCTCCAGTTCCAGTTCCTGGTTGATCTTTCTCGAATGTTGATCCGTCTTCCTTTTTTAAAGAACCTTCGATATAAATATAACATCTGGAAGGTAGTAAAAATCATCAAGAAAAAGCACTATACAAAATTGTTTCTTTACATTCCATTCATTATAGAGAAAAAAAAAGTATTTAAAGATTCTACTAATTCTATATCAAATACACCTAATCTTAATAGTTAGTCATTTATAGCTTGTAACTCATTAAGAACGTTAGTATTACCTGATTTAATATCTGAAAGTAAAATTCTATGTCTATTAACCAGCTCATTCGGATCTAAGGTTATAAATTTAAATCCTTTAATTTGTTTTTCGAAGAAGATCCTTATATATCCAATACTGCTTCTTCTCGGCGTTCTTACTCTCTGATGCGATTCATCAATCAATTTATAATGATTATAAATTGGCTTTATAAACTTTACATATTTTTCACCTCTGTTAGATTTAACAGTTCCATCTTCTTTAAGAAACGCTTTAGTTTGAATCATTATTTTCTTATAATTATTAAGTCATTATTGGAAACATTCTCCAGGTTTTTTCAAGGTTAAAAGTTTCCATAAACCTTCAGAGCCTATGTATTTTTGACATCAATAATTAAATTATAACCATCAATTTTAACTATTTCACTACCTAATTTAAAATCAACACTTCCTTCAATCGGTTTAATACCAAATGCGCTTATCATATTTATTATAAGAAAATTTTTTTTTCAAATACTTATCAGATATCTTTCCTTAGTTCAGTGTATCATACTTAGATGTACTAGAATAAGAAAGTGCATCTTCAAAAGGTACATCTTCAAGGAGTTCTACTCGTAGTAATAGCTGGTTGACTTTGATGTATTTCTTTTTGATGGGTTGTTATGTCTATATTAGGTTCAATTAGAGGTTGTAGTAATTTAACGTTTTCTTGGTAGATGTCTTGTTCACCTAATTTCTCATTTAAAAATCTTTTCTGAAGTATCTTTCTAATATTTACTAAATCAGATTTTTCTTTAATATTAACATATGCCATTTATTATAGAGAAAAAAAAAACAGCAAAAGCAACAAACAGCAAACAGATAAACAGTAAACAGATTTTTTGTTTTTCCGTTCCGTTTTGAATAGGATATCTGTTTCATAAACGGAAACAGCAAACAGCAAAAAGGAAGCCGTTTCACGTTTCACGTTTCACGTTTCACGTTTCACGTTCTAGATTTCGGTTAAGTCTTTTTCATTTATCCAAGATGTTGTTTTATAACCCTTCCATTTAACGAGAAGTTTGCCTTTATTTCTTTTTAATATTTTTTCAACTTCATATAATTCGCTTTTATATTTCACCATTTCTTGTTCATAAAAACTTCCGATTATCACTTCATTATTCATGTCTTTGATTTTATAAGTTACAGGATTTGTTTTCAATACTTCAGCAATTATAAATATTTCTTCTGTGAAGTTTGGAAGATAACCTTTTCTAAAATCTTTGAATTTTCTGCTGATTCTCACCCTATCACCTGACGTTTTAAATTTCGATGTCTGAAGTTTAGTCTCAGTAGAAGGAAATAAATTTTCGTACACAGATTTGCTATTCTTTGAGAGAGATCCTTGTTCAGGAGTCATTTTAATACTTCTGTGATTACTTGTATTACAATTTTTACTAAGTCTGGAAGAATATCAATCCACTTTTTTTTGTTTTGTTTTCAGTGAAATACTTCCATATTTTAGATTTTAATGTTCTGTTAAATCTTTCTACTACTTGAGCTTTCGTTTCGTTTTCTGTAGCGAACCAATGTATTCTATGTTTTTTGAATAGTTCTTGAGTTGGTTTGTTTATGAAATTCAAGTCCTTTATCTGTGTGTATTTTTTTAGGAATTCTTTCTTTAAATATATTTTCAAATGCTTTCGAAATATCATTTCCAGTTTTCTTTTTAATAGGAATAGCCCAAGCGTATTTACTGAATAAATCTATAACTGTTAATATATATTTTATATTTTTATTTTGACTTTTATATTTTTGCATGTCTACTAAATCAGCCTGCCACTGATCGTCAACACTAGACACAATTACCCTTCTTGTTTTAAATTTATGTCTTTATCGGTTTATGTAGTGTATATACATTCTGACGACTTAACCAATCTGTAACTATCTTAGAAGATAATCCACTTTTTCGTACCAAGTCGTTTATTCTCGAAAATCCAGTTTGAGGATTATAATATATTTCTTTTAATTTTTCTGAGCCCACTTCCGTGAGCTCAGCTTTACGTTTTTTGATAAACCCATTCCAAATCTTGATTTCATTCCCATGACACCTGTTACTAATCTTGCATCTTTTCTAACGTACTCTGGTTCATTATTATCTAAAGCAATTTCACTAGCTTGTCTTGCTAATAAATCATCCGCTGCATTTCTATCTTTCGTAGATTTATTTTTAAAATAATTTATATCATGTTGTTTACAGGCCTTATCTAAACTATTGATACCTTTATATCTTTCTTTTAACCTTTTTCTGTACTTTCGTTCCTGGACCGCAATACGAATATTTCCCAGTGTTATTAAACGATCCGTTTTCAATATTTTCCGATGGAACGTTATTAGGTAAATTTAAATGCATCTCTGGTAAAGGAAGTTTCCTTTAACATCGAATTTAATAACCCTGAACCTGTTTTAGTTTTTAAAAATAATTTCAATTCATCAATATATTTTTGATTTTCAAGGGTTAAGTTTATTGAATTAGTTCTTTTTATATCTTTTCGAGTTGTATTGTATATATACATTTATTTAAGAGGAAAAAACTTTTTAGGAATGTAGATCTGATTGAAATTTGCTTGGTATTTTCCTTCTGTCGGTGGTAAATTTTTATTTATTACAACATAGCTGAATGGTTCTTTCCAGACTGTGTTACAGTACTCTCGAAATTCTTCCCACTCCATATCTTTTGAGATAAAATCATTGTATATATGTATTATATCTTTTTTAGGTAGTGAAAACAATATAAATACATTAGCGTTGGATCGTATTGTTTGACGAGGAAGTTTAAAATAATTTTGACTTATGTAAATAGAGCTCGTATTATTATGTCTTCCTCTCGTATAATAATCTTCAGCTTTACTTTGATTTGAATCATTCATTATATCATCAAATACAAATAAATTTTCCTTCTTGTTATGAACATCTTTTGGATTTGGAATATTATCAGAATCTTCAAAGTAGTTTACATTATATTTTCGTTTCTTCACTAATAATACTTTTATAAACGAATCAATATCATCTCTTCCATTCTTCAAAAGATCAAAAACTTCATTTTTATTATCTCCTTTATCTCATCCTGATTTTAAAAGTTTATATTCAGGTTGGTGTAAAGACTTTCCGAATATAAAAAGGTTTTCATAATCTAACCATCCGTTTAGAAGTAGTAATTTCAAGAGTAAATTCGTTTTTCCGCACCCTGATTCTCCAATAATTAGAGCTCTACAACTTTGTGAAGGCAATAAGAAATGGTGTTCATGATTACTCTTTTCTACATTTTTCCAATGCATTAAAACGCTCTCCATTTATTATAGATAAAAAAACTGATTTAAATATAACATCAGATTCATTCATAAAAATAGTATTTATTTTAGTGTGGTGCCTTGAGGCATCGCACTGAGTTTGAAAATATAATAATTAATTTTAATTTATTTTCAAATTTATAACATGTTATATTCTTTTTTAAATTTTAAATTCTTTTATGAAAATAGTATTCATTTGAAAATTTTTCTCAAGGCGGTGGTGATTAATATTATCATAAATTAATTTATCTTCATTTCAACATATTTTTGGAAAAATTTTTTGAAGGAGGCTGCGAATCACGGCTCCTTTTGTAATGACTATATAATTTTGATTGTATAAAAGTGGAGGAATTGTTTTGGAATCATCTAAAGTTGAGTAAGAGGCAAAAGTTTGAGCGAAGAGTTCAGCTTTAGAAGAAGATAAAACAGCAATTGTGCCGTCGGAAGATACTAAAGTAGGGAAAGAGGAAGAAGCAAAGTTAGAGTTGACATTTTTTACAAAATACCAGAAAGGAAGAGGAACCAGAAAGTTTATTGTATTTTCTACGGAGAGAAGAACTTTTAGTGTTACGAAGGATAGATTTTGCACGATTCCGGGATAAAATATAAGTTGCGTGAGTTTCTGGAGTTTGAAGACGACAGTAATCTCTGAAGGCAGTATACCTACCGTGGATAGCACGAGAACAAGCAGAGTTAGACCAAGGTTTGTTAGGTTTAGTAGAAGGGAAAGAAAATGGAATGTACGCCTCCATACCAGAGAGAATCAGCACAGTTATGTCCCACGGAAGCAATGATTCCGCGGGAAATCAAAGAAGTACGATTGCAAGTCCGACCAGCTTGCGGCACCGAAATGCCACAATAGTTTCCTTTCAATAGAATGGAGTCTTTCTTGCCGAAGACTTTAAGAGATAGAAGAGGATACAGAGATAAGAAGGTGAACGGAGGAACCCAGAGGAGGAAAGAGTTTAGCAGTATAAGGAGAAGGATTATATGTTAGAAAAAGGTCTAGAATGTTGGATCCATCTCCAAGACGAACAGGGATACGTTTAGGGAGCTGCACTAGCTCCTCAAGGTTGTTTTGGATAGTGAAATGGAAAGCACGTTCACTAGTCAATCATGAGAACTAGAAAAAAGTCATTGGCGGTGGTGAACATTGAAATCACCTAATATGATGATTTTAGAGAAATGAGAAGAGAGAATGTGCTCCATTTTGGAGTTTCGATATTCGAAGAATTTAGAATAGTCAGTAGAATTAGGAGATAAATAAACGGAACAAGAGAATTTAGTCGTAGAATAGCAAGAGAGCCTGAGCCATAAGGTGGAAAATTCGGAGACTCCAAATTAGAGGCACGAGAACAAACAACATCGTTGCGCACGTATGCGCAACATCAGCCTTTGGCTGAAAATTTAGGATAGAGACAGTAGGAGGAAACAGAAAAGAGTTTTCGATTAGAACGCTCAAAAATCTGAGTTTCGGTCAATAATAAGAAGAGAAGTTATGTTCAACAAAGTTGAAATTGGAATGAAGACCGCTAATATTGCAGAAATTAATTAAAAAAAAACAGACCGTTCATCCGGAAAAGCCGGCTTCAAATTCCTGATAGCACCGAACCCATCATTGGAAGCCACCAACTCCCAAGTGGTGATGGGGAAAGGGGTGGATGTGAGGCTATCTTTGGAATCCGCCCCTCTTGGATTCTCCGAGGCTACCAATGTCGACGCCATAATTATTTTTTTCTTCTTATAAGTGATTTGTGATTGTAATAGTGTTTATTGTATGTAAAAGGAGAGCCTACTCCATTTAAAAGAAAGTTTGCATAAGCGCAAAAAGGAACGTAACATTGGTCACCAGGATAAGATGGGAAGTGCCCTTAGCATCCCGTATACCCAATGGGGGGTAATTTCATCGCCTCGGGAGCGCTACTTCCCTCCCCCGTATAACATATATATATATATATATATATATATATATATATATATATATATATATATATATATATATATATATATATATATATATATATATATATATATATATATATATATATATATATATATATATATATATATATATATATATATATATATATATATATATATATATATATATATATATATATATATATATATATATATATATATATATATATATATATATATATATATATATATATATATGTAGCCCCAGTAGGGGTTCCAAGCACCCTCCTATGGATTCTAATAGGTACCGAGTTACTACAGTGATTCGAAGCATAAGAGCTTGAAAACTGTTCTACTATGCCTTCTTTTTTGGGAAGGCGGCGTAGCTCAGTAGTAGAGCCTTATGTTCACTGTCTAACGGCGACGCTGTTGTCAGTGGTTTCGAATCCTGGCGTGCGGAAAAATTTTTTTCTGTTATATATATATATATATATATATATATATATATATATATATATATATATATATATATATATATATATATATATATATATATATATATATATATATATATATATATAGATATAGATATAGATATAGATATAGATATAGATATATATATAGATATATATATATATATATATATATATATATATATATATATATATATATATATATATATATATATATATATATATATATATATATATATATATATATATATCAGAGATTCACTGGATAGCGAATCTGAATTAGAGGAATCAATAGAAAAACTTATTAGTGAGAGACGAATTTTGCAGAAAAACTTTGATGAATGGAAAGGAAAATTGGATCGTGTTTTTCTGACTTTAAATTCGGTAAAATAATTTGAAAAAAAGTTATATATATATATATATATATATATATATATATATATATATATATATATATATATATATATATATATATATATATATATATATATATATATATATATATATATATATATATATATATATATATATATATAGGTGTGATTCACATGATGTTTTAAAACTTCGACAGATGAATGGAATATCATCACAATGAAATTCCATCTAATACATATAGACCGTAAGTCGCTCGTTTATATGCTATCGAGAGGACTATTTGGGAATTAAACTAGTTCCATACACCATAGTTTATTATGTATCAGGTAACATAGGAGGTGCCGTTGCAACAGGTGTTCAAAATGTAAGCCCCAGGCCTAGATTCAGAACTCGTAACGGCGGATTATACTGCCCTGCAACTGGCGGAGGTCCATAGTGATCCTAATACGACGTCGATCCTCGACCCTCGACCCTCGACCCTCTGCAGCAAATGTTTCCTGTCGGTAATTTCCTACCCATACACCAGCTGCTTTAGATGATGCAATAAATAAAAGTCACAAGGATTGGGATCTGGGGATTTACCCACCCATGGAGTCGAACCATTGACGCCGATCCACCTGCAAGAATAATGGGTATTTAGCCACGACTGTGACGATGGGGGCGTTCTGAAATCTCATTCGAAGAACGGAGCTGAATATCGTCCAGGAGATCGGACAGATCCCCGTCGAGATACCTACGCAAGGTACGACGTTCTGGTCAGGGTTTCATCAAGGATATGATGTCTATTACGTCAGACATAGGTCATCCCACCGTTATCACTCGGCAAAATTTGACTTTCGGTATACGAGATGTGCCCGTGATGACGTCACCTAAAATTATAACACTGTTGTTAAGGTATTCTTCCTATGGAACCTGCAATGTCTTTTAACTATGGTGTGAGGTGTTTGTATCATTCCCCATTTTGTGCCCTTGATATCAAGCCATCGAGCGGCTTACGGCTCAGTGCGTATTCGGTGGAATTTCATTGTGATGATGTCACTTTCTATCTCTCGAAATTTGTAAGCATCGATGTAAATCATCATCATCATATATCATATATATATATATATATATATATATATATATATATATATATATATATATATATATATATATATATATATATATATATATATATATATACATATATATATATATTGGTCACAGCAACTGTATCTCGCTCGTCTTTCCGTATCCATTTATGCAGCCGATTTTCCACCTATCGCAACTACGCGGAGCCATCCGAAGTTAGGTTCTTTTTATTATACAAACACTGCCTCTTGCATTTATTTGTTAATAAGAAGATAACACGCCTTCGTCATTTGCAACCCTGAAGTGTGTCTGAACATCACCAAACACATCCAGTCATTCAAACATAGGAGACTCAGCTTAACACTAATATAAATATATATATATATACTTTTTACTTTTTCCCCCCTTGGACCTTCCTCATTGGAAGGGCCACACCGCATTCGGGAGATCCACAACGGACGCCGGCCATTCCCAAAGGCCTCTCAGTATGAGGGAGGGGCATCTCAGAAGGAGGTGTTCTGTTATCTCTGGTTCTTGCAAACATCTTTGGCATATTTGGGACAGTGTATTTGGTATATTGAATCTATGTTTGTATGCTTGTAGGTTAGGGTGGTGGCCTGACCTCAATCTGGATAGGGTAATTTGAGTTTTGTGTGGTAATGTGTTTTGTGTATTTGATATGTCGGGGGGTTGTGCCTTGTGAGTAGGTGATTTGGTTGGTGGGTGTTGAGATAATTTTGTGTTATGAAGGTGTGTATGTGTTCGTTTAGTGATATGTTGTTTGCCGTAAGTGGAATGGCTCGGATGTGTTACTTTGCAGGGGATGATGGGGTAATTTTAGGCGGTGTCTCTTGTTGTCTTGTAGGGTATAGTGACATGGGTGTGATATGTCTAGAGTGTTGGCATAGAATTGGGTTCCTATCATGTCTAGGCGGACACGGATAGGGAGTATTTTTGTTTCTTCGGGTAAATGCTGAATTGGAGTAGTTTTAATGCAGCCTTTGATAATTCGAAGAGTGGTATTTTAATTTTTTTCCTTGTAATTTCTCTGTGTTTGAGGGTGAGATGGCAGGGTAGCAGGCTAGAGATGCATAATTAATTGTTGGTCTGGTGAACTGTTTGTATGATATGGTGAGGGTGGTTAGTTTGTAACTGAAGTTGTTTTGTGACAGTGTTCGCATGATGTTTAGTTTCCTGTTTGCAGTGTTGGTTATGTTTTGAATGTATTTTGAGAAAGTGAAGTGTGTGTAATATGTGAGGCCTAGGATCTTTGAAGATTTATTTAGAGGAATAAGGGTATTATTTACTTTTACATGAGGGTGGATGGAAGATTGGTGTCTATCAGTAGTAATAAGAGTGATTGAGGATTTTTCAGGGGAAGCTGTCATTCTGCTTGATTTTAGCCATGTTTCCAGTTGTTGGATGCATGATTGAGTGAGTGTGGTGGCTGTGGGTATGTAATGGTTTTGTTTCGTAATGGATATGTCGTTGGCATATGTTATTAGTTTTATTTATGGGGTTTGTGGGCTGGGGATGTCTGCTGTGTACAGATTAAATAGCAAAGGGGATATTGATGGCTCCTTGTGGGACACCATTTCTTTAGTTTTACTGTTTTTGAAAGATGTGTTTTTGTTGGAGACTTGGGCTGTTCGATCAGATAGCAAGTTGGAAATCCATTTTTTATAATTGTTGGGTATAGGTGAGTGTAGAATTTTTTTATGAGGTTATGTCTGGGGACTGTATTAAATGCTTTGTTGATGTCGATGGCAACGAGAATGGTCCTGTGGGATGATTTTTTGTTGAGGCCGTTTATTATGTTTCGAGAGATGGTGGTGAGGGCCGTGGTGGTTGAGTGGAATTTCTTGAATCCGTGTTGAAAGTGTGGGGTTTATATTAGTGGTTGTATTTTTGCATGTATGAGTTTTTCTAAGAGTTTGCATATTGTGGATAGGAGGGAGTTCGGGCTTTCCTGGGTTTTAGTTTGGGAGTAATTATTGACTTCTTCCACATTGCGGGGATGAAATTGTATGTGCAAGATTTGTTGTATATTTGGGTTAGGTATGTTGTAGCTATGGGCCCTAGGGGTTTTAGGTACAAGATTTGAGATGTTGTCTGGGCCTGTAGCTGGGGAGTTTTTGGGTGTTTTGATTCCCTAGGTAATGTCCTGTTTAGAGAAGGGGGATTTGGATTATATTCTAAGGATGTGTGTTTGAGTTGTCGGATTATTTTCCTATTGTTGTTGTGTGTGGGTTTATAGATGTTTGAGTAGTGCTGAGCGAGAATGTTGCAGTGTTGTTTGGGTGAAAGAAGAGTGTTGTTGTTTTCTTTTAAGGCTTCGTTTATTGTTGGAAGGTTGTTTTGGGAGTTGTGTAGTCGTTTGATTACCTGCCATGTTCTTTTATCGTTGGGGTTTGTTACGTTGTTTTGTAGGTATTCTTTGAATTTGTTTTGTGAGTTGAGATTAGTGCTGAGATTTGTACATTTAGGCTGTTTAGTTGTATGATGATGTCTGCTGTGTGTAATCTATTTTGTCGGAGATTTCGAATGAGAGGGGTTGTAGTGTTTCCCGTAGCCTTTGGGTATGCGTAAGCTGGATGCTTTGTGTATTGTTTTGGTGAGGGAATTGATGGTTGAACGTAGTGAATGTGGGTTGGTTAATTTCTTGTTGGATTAAATGTGTTTCTATGTGGTGTGTGAAATTTTTCCAGTTTTCTTTTTTGTAGTTTGTGAATATTGTTGTTTTCTTTGGGTATGTGTGTTTAGCAACTGTGTATGTGATTATTACGGAGATATGATCAGGTTGTTAGATCTAATTTCGTTTTCCATGTGAGTTTTGTATGGAGGAATGGTGATGAGAAGGTTATGTCAGGAGCTGATGGAGATTGGTTGGCTTGTTGAGGTAGTTGGGTAGTTAGGTTTTGTAGTTTAAGATGTTTAATGTTTCTAGTGTATGTAGAATATGTGTTTCCTCTGGGGTCTGTTGGGTAGTCTTGGTACCATGCTGTATGGTGGGCGTTGAAGACGCCTCCTATGATTAAGTTGGTGATTGTGCTCAGGGGTGCTAGAATTTGGTTTGTAATTGTTTGGACAATATATTGATGTGGGATGGGGGATGTAAATGTTTATTATGGTGTGTATGGTATTGTTGACTAAGATTTTGAAAGTTTGTATGTTCAGAATAGGATCGTTAATTTGGTTTATTATGTCAGTAGTTGTATTGTGGTATATTATGATTTTTTATTAGTGTTAGCAGTGTGTGGTTGGTTGCTTGTTTGTTGGTGTACATGGAGTCATCCGTAGAAAGGAGTTTTGGAAGTGTTCGCTGGAAAATGAACTTCTTGGATCAGTGCTATGTCGATATTATGTTTGGAGAGGAATGTCTGTATTTCTTTATTTTATTTTATTTATTTATTTATTTATTTTTGTGCAGGCCATTAATATTTATCTGTAGAATTTTGATTTGTGTCTTGTTTTGGTTTATATTTTGTATGACTGAAGTTGTTGGGGGGTTTTAGATTGTGCAAGTCCATGTGTGATTTTGTCAGGGTAATGTTTTGAATGGGGAGCATTTGTTTTTGTGGATCTATTTATTTCAGTTTGTACATTTGATAGAAGGTTGATTGTTTTAAATTTGTTTAGTACATTTGGGACAAAGGAATCTGATTGGACCAGGATTTGGGTGAATATCTCCGGCTTGCTGAAGTAGGAGGGAGGTGACTGCAGAATTGTTCCCTCTGCTCTGAATGAAGAAAAATAGTGTTAGGTAGATGAAAGAGGTGTGAGAGAGCTTGGCCATTTTGGCCGGTGGTAGGGGTATTTTTCGAGCTTTCGCAGCCGATATGCTACAAGAGTTACTCCCCCGGTTGTGGGGGCACCTTCGCAACTTCCTCTGCTGTCGAGAGCCCCACGTGAAGGCAGCCCGAATCGCTCACTTTGTATATATATATATATATATATATATATATATATATATATATATATATATATATATATATATATATATATATATATATATATATATATATATATATATATGATCTTTTCAGTCGATAACAGAGCTTACAGATGTTTTGGAACAACTTCCAGCATACATGGTGGATTTTATGTCGTTAACAGCAGAACTTGAAAACAAAAATATACAAAAGAATATTAAGGAGAAACACGATCCAAAAAAGAGAGTGACGTTTCAGCCGAAATTGGAGTAACTTCTGAGGATTTTCATTGATTTTGGAGTCACAGTTTTAAATTCAGAAACTCAAACTTGATTTAAGATCTTTCCCTACTTGGACGACATTGTCATTTCGTATTAATAAATTCACGGTTTACTGCATTCATATATTTATTTGTATATAAACGAAAATTTTTATTTTTCTCATTTTTATTTTCCTTCGTTTAAACTTTTATATATGAAACAATACTTTTATTATATTATTATTATTATTATTATTATTATTATTATTATTATTATTATTCAATCGACGGTTTCCAGCTCCACTTAAAACATTATTCATTAAAACCTTAAAGAACTAGTTATTAGTTAACTTCTTTCTGTTTTCATCTACGTTCAATTTTTCTACGAACTGCCTTATGAATGTTTCGTTTTCTATTATTACCTCGACGACGCTCCCAAATCTAACTGTCTGCCTCTCTTTACGCTGATAAATATTATTGGGAGTTCCCTTTACTCGTTTTAATGCTAATTTCAGCTGTGTAGTCGATCGCTTTCATGGGTTTATTTTCCTTTTTTTTATAAGGAGTGCCATAGCTCATTGTCCCAACTCACATATATAGCTTTTATATTCGTATTGTAGATAGTAGTAGCAAAGATATCCATCTCCTTGAGTTTCTGTGTGATTTCTGGTGGTGTTGATATTTCTGCTCGCACCTGCGCTTCTGCCACTTCTGAAAAATTCTCCGTAGCCTCTTGAATTTTCCTTTTCTTAGCGGTCACTGTACATTCTTTCGACTATGAAATTTACGTTTCTCGAAAGATCCTTAATTTGTTTCATATTCTCAGAATGACTATTTATTAATTCCCTTAAACAACCGCTGTCTTTAATTTCTTCTTGTTCACTGGATTTGGCATCTCGCGAAATATGCTTTCTTGCAAAGAGATTGCTTGCCCACATTTTTTGATTTCGTGGGGAAGGGGTTTTAAGATCCCTCGGGAGTGCAAAAGATTCAAAACATACTGTCGACTACTCGGACTATTTCTTCTATTGGTGCATTCTCGATCATAGTTTGCAGACAAATTTGTATGGAGATTGGCATTTCTGTTAAAAACAGTTTTCACATGAACTTCGTGTCGATGTTTAACAGCAAATAATGATTACAGTGGCCCAACGAACTTCCAACTCGTTCCAAATATTCGGATAGTCTCTCGTCTGGTTTTAGCCCACGTTTGAAAACCGAGCGCACACTTTTCCTTAGGCATGGAGCATACTCGGCTTCTATGTCATATAGCAAATCGCTTTAATAATTAATGCTCAAAGGAAATTTCAATTTAGCAATTAGTGTAGTGGGTAATATAGTAGATAACAATTCTACCTTCTCTTTAGGTTCATGGATGGAATACAATTTAAAAATGTTGTTTATAATATTTATCCAGTTGAATGCGCCTGCTTCGTCCAATCGGGGCAAATCGCTTGAAATATAGGTGAACTTCTTTCGTGAGGAAGAATTAGGGGAGTTGGGGGATTCTATTTCGCTGTTCTTGTGTCTTGAATTTGAGACTCGGGAGTAAGAATTCTCCCTTCTCCTCTCACTAAAAGAGCTTATTGTCGAGTGGTGGTTGAGAGGGCATTTCGTCTTTGGGGAGGTTCCTTTTCCCCTTTCCATTAGTGTATATTGCTTTTGGGGGAGCTCTTTTTAATGCGTGATATTATATAACCGTCTTTTCCTTGTGATCTCTTTAAAATTCCACATTTCTCTATTTTCTTAGGTGTCAGTTTGTTTCAACCCCACCTCCTTTAATCTGTGTGGCTAAAAAAAATCACTGTCTATTCAATCCGCAATATTGGAAGTGTCACTCTTTCGGTCACCATAATTTGCAATTAGCCTTTATAAGAAATATAGGGTTAAAAATAGCTTTGCTCACTTATACTTATTTCTTAAACCTAACAGTGTATAATAGTCAAAGTTTCATCATTATATAAATATTATTCTATCTTTGCTCACTACTACGGGATTCAGGCAAGGTAAGTCGAAAGTTCTACAGTTTATTGAGCATTCACTAGGCAAGTTCTGATTGCAAAGCCCATCAAACCCACTTCATTCCCTTTATATTGTGAGGTTTCTAACTTACTTCATCCCTCTTACGCAGGTCGTATGATGGTTGCATATGAATGCTACTTTGTGACTGTTTTCTACGGCACTCGTTTGCTTGGCTTGCATGTCACCTTCTATCCTGTTTTGTGTCTGTGTTTTTGGGCTTGAGTTTGAACTCTTCAGTTTTCACCCCAGATAAGGTTTGGCCATATGACCTTTTTGGTCATATGTCCT
>SEYY01010352.1:50000-88799 GCA_009176605.1 Armadillidium nasatum
AAGAATATATCGATACTAATGTAGGTGTATATAAATTGTTAATTCTAACTAGTTCGACTTAACCTAACTTTGAGTTAAAGGATAAATGTATGCTAACGGCCAGCAAACAGGCCTAACCTAAATAAAAATAAATAAATAAAAATGTGCCGCAATGAACTTTTTAAGTATTTCAAATATATAGCAACAACGTTATGAAATATCGATAAATTTTGTGATGCAGTTTTCTGCCTATAATCGCTATAAGGTGCAGGCACGTTCGGTGTTGTCGGTCTAATTTAACATTTTATAATAGGATTTTTAGTACTTTAACAATTTTTAAATTTATTGAATTTCAATTTCCGACACATTTTTTAGTTTTTTTTTTTCAATATATATTATATTTGGAATAATAACTAAATACCAAGTAAGAGACGATCCCTGCATAATAACCAAAATCAACATCAACGATGACTCTATTGCCTTCGAAAAGGCTAACAAGAATGATGTCCTCACACTAACAAGAGTTTATTTGTGCCCACCAGAAAGCTCCAGCGCCAGCAATGAAAAAGAATTCAAAGTAGGGAAATCAAATTCAAAAAGAATCAAACTATTGCCAAAGATTGAATTTTTTTTTATACATCATCACTGCTCACGTGCAGAGTCCTATTAAAAGAAGGGGTGTTAATATCTGAATCCGTGCAATTAAAAATCCAACCTCTTCACAGCAGATCTTAAGTCGTAGGACTAAATCTTGAGATTTTGATTTGAGCAATTTCATTTTTAATATAGGAACAGACTTCGACCGTTTTCAAACTTTACACAAATTTCTAAATTTAATAATTTTTAATATTTGTCATCTTAAAATCTGAATTATTATTTTTTAATGTAAAAGTATTTAATTTTTTTTATTTTTTATTTTTTTTTTACTGGCTTAAAATCTACTTTTCTTCACAAACTCATCTAAAGCATATTTTCTCTCGTTTCTCCAATTCTGATGGTAAGAGGTTCTCTTCATTTTTATATTTCTTCTCTTTCCATTTATTTCCCCTTTTGGTTTCTTCTTTTCTTTGATGGTTTTATTGACTTGTCGGAACGCCATCCAGATCATATACAACTGTAAATTCTGCGGTTTTTAAAATAAAATCTTAAAGCAGTAACATTCAACGTCACTGCCCTCTGTTCATGTACACTTCACTCCCCTAAATCGTAAAACTTATGAAGTAATGTTCATGAAGAATCTGAATGGTGATTTAAGTCTCTTATGTTGCATTCATTTTGCCTTACCTAATATGTAATGAAGCAATAATAGAATTAAAATCTTAATTTTCATATATTTCGTTTGATTTAATTCATCATTAATAAGTATAATTTGCAATTAACCCCGGCAGGTAAACCCCCGTTTTCCCCGATTATAATCCAGGGTTGGCCGGGATCCTTGTCGGTCCATAGACGTGAACCTACATCAGGTTTTATTTATATGTGACTTCAAAAATCAATTACTTATTTTAACAAAATAAAAGAAAACTAAGAATGATAAATATTTATTTGGCAACAGGCATGAAATTCAAGTGGAATGATGATAATTAAAAAAATATATATATATATATATATATATATATATATATATATATATATATATATATATATATATATATATATATATATATATATATATATATATATATATATATATATATATATTATATATATATATATATATATATATATATATATATATATATATATATATATATATATATATATATATATATATATATATATATATATATATATATTAGGGATGGAGCGATACCAAAATTTTTACCGATACCGATACCTAAAAATTACCAGATACCGATACCGATACCGATACCGGTATCGGTATCGGAAAATATGCCGATACTACTACCGATACCGATACTTTACTCTTATCCAAAAATTTTGCCGATACCGATACCGATACTGAAAAGGCCGATACCGATACCGATACCGATACCGGTATCGGAAAATATGCCGATACTTGCCGATACCGATACCGATACTTCACATCCCTAATATATATATATATATATATATATATATATATAATATATATATATATATATATATATATATATATATATATATATATATATATATATATATATATATATAATTAAATTTGTAAGATTCCTGATATTTAGAGTTAAATAAATTATAAAACTATCAAATCCGTTTGAAACAGATTTTAATTTAAAATTAAAACATAAAATCCTAAATTTATTATCTGGCTCTTCCTCTTCCTCTCGTAAAAACTCCTCTTGTGGTGATTCCTCTGCCTCTAGAGGGTCCCCCTTTAACTTTAGGGGGAGGAGATTTAGGCCTTAAGGCCTCAATGCGTTCGGTGCATCCTGTGGTTATTTGTCCATTAGCGAAATAACTGGCGTAAACGTCAGAGTCATAGTTGCTTGAAGTAAGACCTGGACCTACCGTCAGCCACCCGGGTCTGATTGTGCTGTCCCTTCCGAAAAGATGGAGCCTAAAGAGGAAGGAGAAAGAACGATTATATTAAAGATCAATGTAACAAGCTAAAAAAGATCTGAAAAATCACCATTAAAATGTAAGTAATATTCGTCTTTTAGAGTTTGGTAAATTTGAGTTTTGTCTTATCACCAATTTTGTTTTTCCTTTTTAACTTTCAAAAACGACAAATTTTATAATGAAAATATTTGAAAAAAAAGAAGGTGTGTACATTAAACTGTTCTAAAAATTTACTTCATGTTCACTGCTCAAGTTTAAATAGAATTAATGAAAAAATATAAAAATTATTTTACAAAACACATGCGTAATTTTATAATAACTTTCCCTTGCGTTTCAGCTCACCTTGAGAACAGGGCTACGAAAAAGGAAGTTGAAAGCTGGAGTCATGGAGTAGCAAGATATTAAGATATGAGGTCGAGTTTGAGCAAAAATCAAGAGTTAATAAAGATAATTAATTAATTCTACCTCATAAATTTCGTTAATGATTTCATTTGTGTAAATGAAGCAGAAGCACAAAAATTAATTTTAAAATATTTCACCCGGGGTTGGATTCCGTACATTTTTTTAACGATTTCAGTACTGCTTAAAAGAAATTAAATTATCCACTTAAATTAAGTTACATTAAAAAAGAAATCCTCTACATTTACAAGGTCAATCAATTCCCCATAATATAACAGAGATTTGAGGAAGTCTAAAATCGAGGAAATGTTGCGGTGGTATTTTTAAAATTCTATGCATACACGCTGCAATTAGAAATATGAATGGATGGAAGATACTTGGTTATATATATAAAAGGAAAAACGTTTATTTTAAACAATGAGTATTAGTAAAGAGTGGGTTGCACCAGTTTGAAATATGATCAATCAGCAACTGGAGTATCGTTCACCACTAGTGACTATCTCTCATGACGAAGATGGCAAAGCCATTCATGCAAAGGGATCAGAACATCTTGATAAATATATTCACAATATTGCAAAATGACAATTTAGCACAGTAATTTTATAATATAATATAATATATATATATATATATATATATATATATATATATATATATATATATATATATATATATATATATATATATATATATATATATATATATATATATATATATATATATATATATATATTATATATATATATATATATATATATATATATATATATATAATATATATATATATATATATATATATATATAAATAAAAAAGAAAAAAGAAGAAAAGAAAAAAAAATGTGAAAAATATATATAAAATAGGAGTATTATGAGTGTACCAAATAGAACACGTATACAATCGCATATATAATATATATATATATATATATATATATATATATATATATTATATATATATATATATATATATATATATATATATATATATATATATATATATATATATATATATATATATATTTTGAATTTTCAAGTCTGCTATACTGGGAATCAAACCATCTACCTCTTGGATCGTAAGCAAGAGCGTTACTAACCGAGCCAAGACAGTACAAAAGAGGAGCCGCGTCGGAAAATCTCAAGAAATACTTATCAAGCAAACTCCCGAACGGGCCCCTCCCGACTGCACTCTGACACGGGGTAACGAGGTCAAGGTTCTATCCCTCTTTCGTATGTGTATATATATATATATATATATATATATATATATATATATATATATATATATATATATATATATATATATATATATATATATATATATATATATATATATATATATATATATATATCAAATCTTTTTAAATCCACTAGTGCTCGTGGATCAAACTATTTTGAATTTTCAAGTCTGTTCAACTGGGAATCAAACCAGTATAGCAGGTCGATGGTTCGATTCCCAGTATAGCAGACTTGAAAATTCAAAATATTTTTTTGATCCACGAGCAGTTAGTGGATTTAAAAAAGATTTGATATATATATATATATATATATATATATATATATATATATATATATATATATATATATATATATATATATATATATATATATATATATATATATATATATATATATATATATATATTAGTCTACGAAAGAGGAAGAGAACCTTAACCTCGTTACCCCGTGTCAGAGTGCAGTCGGGAGGGGCAAATGAGTGTGAATGAACAGTTTAAAGAATATGGAGAGAATAAGCCTGTTAATTCTGTTTGAGGTCTGGTTTGCACTTAGAAATGTAAATAGACTCCGAAATATGGAGGGAGATGGAATCAGTAGTAGTGTCCTAGGATAGAAAAATGTTGAGGAAGAGGAAATGTTCGACAGAGTTTAGTGTGGGAGCGTATATTGGAATAGGAAGGTGAAGAGATGGGAAAGTCCTTGATGTTCATAAATGCCAGTTCTTAAAGCCTGATTGTGGATCCTATGTAGCCCTTCATACAGGAGGGACAATAGTACTTGTACACAACCGAAGATCTAAGAGAAAAAGGAAGAGATTTTAAAAGAAGTGTTGTAAATAAAGCGAAGGTCAAGGTGAGGAAAGTGATGAGAAAGTGTCTTACGTGATTTGGTGAGAGAAATAGTAGATTGATCAAGGGAAGGAAATTTAAAATAAATATTTTTTGGGAACTGTGGAAAGTGCGGATATTTCGTAGATAGAAAATTGAAGATATGTTTAGAGACCAAGTTGGGGGGAAAGTTATGTAACTTAAAGAGATTGTGGAGGAAGTTAAACTCAGTATGTAGATTGGAATTTGTGGAAGAGATGTTATAGCCCTATATATGAATGTTAAGATAGTGTTAATCTTATAGTTGTGGGAGGAAGCAATATAGAAATTATTAATAGAGAACGCAAAGGAGGGTTTACAGAAGATAGAAGAAAAAAGAAAGGGAGTGAGATGTTTTGGTGACAGAGACATCAAGGAAAGGAGATATTGTTACGTTGTTCTAATTCATTCGTGTATTGAATATTGAGATGAAGGGGTGTTAATGTAGGTTAGAAAATGGTGAGCTGAATCTATGAAAGGAAAGAGAAAATATATTGTCAACATATCATTTATAAAATGTAGAATGAGTGATAGGAGAAGATAAAGAAGGGTAAGGAGATTCCAAATGATTAATGAAAAAGTCAGTATGCCACCCAATCTCGTTGTTGGAAAAAAACAAAATATGAATCTCATGTGGCCAGATTAGGTAAGAGGGTAAAAGCGTTTCTATCGAAATCATATATATATATATATATATATATATATATATATATATATATATATATATATATATATATATATATATATATATATATATATATATATATATATATATATATATATATATATATATATATACAATGAGTTATATTAGAAAATTTTGTTTTGGCATTTCTTTATAGTTAAAGTTCATAAAAAATTCTGGTTCCAGCCAGAATTTTTTGTAGTTTCCAGTTCCGATACACCAATAATTTTATATATATATATATATATATATATATATATATATATATATATATATATATATATATATATATATATATATATATATATATATATATATATATATATATTGCTCCTTCTTCTCGTCCACCTTCCTTCAACTCATTTATGACTAATGTGACTTCAAAAAATGTGATTTCTGCTCTCTTCGAGATTAATATGGTGATGGGGAAGGGGTGGATGAGGGCTATTTTTGGAACTCCTCTCTAGACATCTCCGAGGCTAGTGTTGAGAATATCATAATTAACTTTTTTTTGAAAGAATGGGTTGTCTGTAATAATGAACTGAATACTAAGCTCGCAAACCTTATTAACAATAAAACATTTAAGGGAACTGCACAAGCAAGTTTTTTATAGACGAGACGCCATTCGAAAACCACTATGAAGTTCCCAAAACGTTAATAGGAGGTGAAAATGGTTTCAAAAACTAAGCATATAAAAAACTGGTCTATGGAGCAATTGAAGATCATTTGATCTGGTGAGTAGAGCTTTACACTCTTCCTGACCCCTGGCCGAGTTTACATTTGGAGAACGCCCGGACAAGCTTACAATACAGAGTGTTTGCAACCCACAGTGAAACATGGCGGGGGTTCAGTCATGTTATGGGCACCAATATCATGGTTTTCCGTAGGACCTATCATTGCCCTGCAAAGTAGTCAGTGCCAACGACTATATGACCATTTTGGGTGACCATGTCGATTTCATAGTGCAATGTTTGTTCCCTGATCAGGATGACAAAGCCCCTGTTCACAGAGCTAAAATCGCGCAAGAATGGTTTTCTGAGCACTTCAACTAAAATATTATAGTTTTTTTTTTTGCAGAGACAAAAATTTTGTTTCTTAAGATACAACAATGATTTTGTGACATATATGATTACATAAACTTACTTGAAAAAAATATCATATTTCAGTGAACAAAGCTATTTAGATTCGATGTTACTGTAAATGAAAGGATTCAAATCCGAATCCCGCAAGTTTTAGAATTCTCAAATCCGAATCCGAATCCAGAACCCTCAAATTCAAATCAGAATCCGAATTAGAATCCAGAAGCCTCAAATTTGAATCCGAATCTAGTAAGCTTTAAAATTCTCGAATCTGAATCCGAATTCAGCAAGTTTTAGAATTTTTGAATCCGAATCCAGAACCCTAAAATGTGAATCCGAATCCAGCAAGCTTTAAATTTCTTGAGTTCGAATCCATGAAAATATATTCGAATCCGGATTCAGATTTGCCCATCACTGATATATATATATATATATATATATATATATATATATATATATATATATATATATATATATATATATATATATATATATATATATATATATATATATATATATATATATATATATATATATATATATATAATTACCTTCTTTTGCCTAAGCAAAAATGCTCGATGATGTGAAATATTTCAACTGGTTTTTCAATAGACCCATATTCCATTTCTTCTGATATGATGAGGTCAATATCTACATTGGCGTGAATAAAATCTCCATCAGTAGAGCGTCTTACAGTGCCTTTGATGCCCATTAAACAATGTTCCTTAATGAAAGAGAGAAGAAAATTTTAAAATAAAGGATGACATGAATTGCTATTTAGATATAGGATGAATACCCTGAAACACAACATTAATCAAACTTCTTGAACATTTTCTGTTAATTCTAAGCTAATTGTATAAGAGAACTTAAATGTGTATGTGCAAATATTTGACGTCTACAACACAAACTACATTTCATGGATGAAGTTTTATATAAAAAAAAATTTTTTTATGAATAAATAAATATACATAGAGGCAGACTTCAATTAGGTGTTATGCAACAGGCAAAACTGAATAATAATAAAAATATAATAATAATATAATAAAATAATAATAATAATAATAATAATAATAATAATAATAATAATAATGATGATGATGATGATGATGATGATGATGCTAATACTAACTATTTATTTGAGCACTTGTTCGTTTCCTGCTTATAGAAATGCGGTGCTCCTAGTGTAAAACATCCAACACTAAGGTATCACCTAGACAATGAAATACATTGTTGATATTATAAGTTTCGTTCCCGTAAAAAAAAAAAAAAATTGTCTGATCGCTGATCGGAAATGTGGAGATTCAGCTTCAATTTAGGAAAATCGGTAACCACGTGGAATAATGTGCAGTGCAGGACTAATATATATATATATATATATATATATATATATATATATATATATATATATATATATATATATATATATATATATATATATATATATATATATATATATATATATATATATATATATATACCTTTTTTTTTTTTTTTTTACCTTCTCACCCCCTGACCACCCCTTGTTGAGGCGGCCACACTTCGCTAATGAAGCCTCCCGCCGCAGTCGGTCTCGTCCAGAGATCTTTCAAAGAAGTGATGCCCCAGAAGATTTTGGGGCGACAGTTGGAGGGACAGTCTAAAAGAAAGTGATCTACGGTCTCCGGGGCCCTTTTGCATCTGGTACAAGTGGAAGATGTTGCCTGGTTTAAATTGAAATTGTGTTTGTAATGTTGTAAGTTTGGGTGGTGCCCGCATCTCAATCTTGCTAGTGAGATTTGTAAGTGTCTTGGGAGGTTGTTGGAGTCGGTGTTTATTTCTGGAGAGGGTTCGTTAAGGATGCTGTTTGGAGGTCTGTTGATCATATATGAATGTGTAAGTTGAGTGTGTATATGTTTGGTTGTTGTGGTATTGGGGGAGGAGGGGGAATGTGATTTAGGATCCGTTTGTAAAAGGCTCCGGTGGACGATGGAGGTTGTTTAAGTCTTTGATTGGTAGGTTGGAGGAGAGTTTTGTGACATGGGTGTGTGGGTAGACGGGTTTTTGCATAGAATTGGGTGCCTATCATTTCGAGGTGATTCCTTATAGGTAGTATCTTGGTTTCGTTATGAAGGTGTTGTTGAGGGGTTGTGGGTGTGCAGCCGGTGATGGTGCGAAGGGCTTTATTTTGTGTTATTTGGAGTGTCGTTAAGTTTTTGTCGAAGAGCAGGGGGTGCCAGATGGGGGAGGCATAGTTGATGGTGGGGCGTATAAATTGTTTGTAGATTGCAATTGAGGTTTGTATGTTGTTGTGTATGTCAGTGTTGGCCACTGTTTTGAGGATGTTGAGTTTTCTGGTTGCGGCTGTGGTAGTATTTTGAATGTGTTTGGAGAAAGTGAGGTGAGTGTCAAATGTTAGGCCGAGAATCTTTGGGGATTTGTTGAAGGGTATGGGGGTGTTGTTTAGCAGGACTTGTGGGTAATATATATATATATATATATATATATATATATATATATATATATATATATATATATATATATATATATATATATATATATATATATATATATATATATATATATATATATATATATATATATATATAAGCGGCTATGCTGAGTCGACAATAGAGTTCAGGGGTAGCTCCTAGGCAAAACGGAAGAAAGTTCGGTACGAAAGTCAAATCTTAAAGAACAGATTTAATGATCTGAGGAAAACAATTATTCTCACATGATTAAAGTGAGGTGATTCCTACAAGATGTAAGGAAGGTCACTGAATAAGTCAGGGAAGATAAATCAGGAAAGAACTTGCGTCAGAGACCTGTGATGGCTGTACACTCTATAAAAATATTGTGGACTGAAAGAGGATAGAGATGGTAAAAAGGACAGAATGGTGGGCTGTCCTTAACCATAAGGTGGCTATGGGTCAGATTAATGTCGCCAATTCTGAGACAAATAAATATAACCTCTTTGCGTTGACTTCTCCCCAGATGAAGTAGACCAAGTCTTGGGAAAAGGTTTGATAGAACATAGAGATTAGTACCTCGACTGTCTTCAGTCCAGAATTCATGCCAGCATGTTTGAAAACTCAGTCGAAGACAGGAAGCATATTCAGAAGCAGAGATAGAACCTAGTCTGGTGTCAAGAGAAGTAGCGTCCTCCCGACACGTTGTGAGTGGCCGCAAAGGTAGCAGCTTTATTAGCTTGTTCGTTTCCTGTGATGCCCACATGGGAGGGGGTTCAGGGGACACAGCAGAAAGTTAAGTATTCTTTTCTGCACGCGTAAAAGACATAGAAACCTCTGGATGGCAGAAACCAAAGAGTTCCCAGTCAAACGGTCTTTTAACGTAAGAAGGGAGCTCTTGGAGTAAAAGATGGTATATGCTTTACCCTCCTGGTCAAGAATCCCATGCACCGCCATGAGCAAAGCCACCAACTCAGCTGTAAAGATAGATGAGCTGGGTGGGAGGGTTACTTACCGTGAGGTCCGGGAAAACGGCTGAAGCTCTCGCACCTTCCTCCCTCTTAGAGTCATCAGTTTAAATCAGATAATAATAATAATAATAATAATAATAATAATAATAATAATAATAATAATAATAATAATAATAATAATAATAATAATAATAATAATAATAATAATAATAATAATAATGAAACTAAAATCAAAAGTATCTGAAGTAATGACAACATGCTGAAATTTTCTTACTTTGGTTCTTTGAAAGACAGCTTTTGGATCCAAGTTCTTCGTGTGACCAGGGTTATTGATGTTGGTTCTTATCCAGCATATGTCCTCACAACGTCTGAAACCCCATTTCCTAAGACACTGCCTACCAAGATCAAGGCCTTTAGAAGATCCACACCAAAGAAAGATGAAGCTTCGAGGAGCTGCAACCTACAAAGCTCAAAAGATTTCCTTCATGTTCACATAAAAATATTGCAGCAATTAAATCATGATATAATTAACTGAATAAATTAGACAGGGGAAAAAATGTTTGGAACCCTACGTCTCCCTGATGTTTTCTGTTTAAGATTCTTTCTAAGAAAAATATGCCTTGTTCCAACCACCCACCTTCACCTAATCCATACGTCTCTACCTATCGCAGCAATTAAATTATAAGATATAATTAACTGAATAAATTAGACAGAAAAAAAATGTTGGGAAACTATCAACCCTACTTTTCCCTGATGTTTTCTGTTTAAGATCCTTACAAAGGAAAATATTTGTTCCAACCACCCACCTTCTCCTAATAAAACCAAACGTCTCTACCTGTTTACTTTTTAAAGCGATAAAACATTGAGTCAACTGAAATTTCTTAAGGACACCAGAGGATAAATTTGAATTACAACATGCAGTCGATACATTTTTAAACTGTCTTTAGTTTCCTAAAACTTTGCGATACAACCAAATTTTATTCCTGCCATTTCTTTAAAAATATTAAATTATTTTAAATTATAACAAAACAATAGCATTTAAATCTAATCAACACAAGGTGCCTGTCTGGGACATAGGACATAATCTAAGGCAGTTTCACAGCAACTATTATCATTTTGTATTTAAATAGCATCTGGTGACCCTCACTGAATACCATTCATTTGTGTATCAAATGTAGACCATGTCAATCATATATAGTAAATAGTCTCAGAAATTAAACTTTATAAATAGCCAATTATATATATATATATATATATATATATATATATATATATATATATATATATATATATATATATATATATATATATATATATATATATATATATATATATATATATATATATATATATATATATATATATATATATATATATATATATATATATATATATATATATATATATATATATATATATATATATATATATATATATATATATATATATATATATATATATATATATATATATATATATATATATATATATATATATATATATATATATATATATATATATATATATATATATATATATATATATATATATATATATATATATATATATATATATATATGATCGTACGGGATTCACGATCCCGATCCCGTTCCCGCGGAATCCCATTATGTAAATCCCAATGCCAATCCTAATGTGAAAATTTTAATCACGAAGATCGGGATCGAAAAATCCCGGTATTTTTTGGCGAAAGGATTTTGTAATTTGGCAAAATATTTTACAGAATATTCAGTGACGGGAAATGACGTCAGTGTTTCGGTGAAGAAGAAAAAAAAAATAAATAAAATAAAAAATATATATATATATATATATATATATATATATATATATATATATATATATATATATATATATATATATATATATATATATATATATATATATATATATATATATATATATATATATATATATGCTTTAAACATTGAATATTTACCCGTAATTTCAACCTTTAAATATTATTACTTAAATATAGAGAGTTAACATTTACCTGTGCTATGTCTAGGTTCATAATTTGCTCCCAATCCCAAGATTCCAAATTTGTTACACCATACGTGTGCTGATACTCTTCAAGGGGAGGTTCTACCAATATAACATCAAATTTTGTTGGAAGTTCACTGAGATCGTACGTATGAAGATCAGTTTGGAGGTACATTGGAGGTGACGCAGTACTTGCAATCAGTTCATCCTTTAAGAAAAAAATTAATAAGTAAATAAATAAAAAAATAAGAGTATTTATCTGTGGTCACAAGGAATAAGTTGTCAAGTCGAAAAATGGGAAAAATAAGTTACGTGCATTGTGATCATTTCCCAAGTCCTATACCCACTGTGAAGAACTCAATAACTCAAGGCTCTAATACTTTCCGAGTTATAAAAATGTGTGTTTTTTGGTATCTCGTAAAATAGTGCGTATTTTCGGTTAAATAAACTTACTATACTATAGTTGCGATTTTATACTTAACTTAATTCCCTGACCACAGATATAAAGTTAAAAATATAAGTCACAACAAACACAAAAAATGTAAAATTTGAGCGTTCTATCGTTAGTTGCCAATCCTGTTGGTGGCAAATACTGAAGAAATATTTTGAATCAACATATGATTTTTAATGGAAATAAAGGAAAGGGACTTGAAATCTAATCAAGTAAATGATGAATATTATTGCAAACTACGCAATATGACAAAGTTCAATCTGAGTTGGAAAACATTAATTAAAAGTTAGAGGTGGAGGTATAGTTGTGACATTCAGCCAAATGAAAGTAAAGATTGTTCTTGGAATGTAATTCCTAATTACAGTAATTACAAATTACTGTAAGAGAAATTTGGAAAAATATTACTTAAGTAGATAAAAATCAATAGATTCTACTTTTGTTATAACTGTTCTATATAGAAGTGAAACATGAGTAATATACTAAGATGACAAAAAAAATTGCAATAGTGGAAAAATAAATCTTGAGATATTTGTTAGATGAAGAGAAGAAATATGATTACAAGTGTTAAGGCAAGACATATATGCTGTTAGAAGGGAAATCTGGTGGAAAAAACACAAAATAGAATACAGAATGGTATAAGCATGCTCTTATAATGGACAAAGAGATATCTTAGAAGGCTTTTATGTTGGACATAGAAGGTAATACGAGAATGTCAAACCAAAATGAAAGTGGCTTGATTGGAGTAAGGAAAATATTGACAGAAGTACAATTATACAGAATGCATAGATAAAGGAAAATGAAACTACATAGAGTCCACATCTAGTGGAATAATTCAAGAGATATTAATTGAATTACTTGAAAAGGGTGAAAGAATACAATTAATTGGGCAATCTAAATCTGAAAATAGCATCAACCTACATAATTACTAATATACACCTTGCCATAAACTAACATTTAAAACAAAGCCTTCAACAAATATTTTTTATGGTTTACCTAGTGCCTTAATCAGGAATCAAACCCAGGGCTAGAGCATGAAAGAAATGCATGCTTTCACTTGGCATATATACGTGTGTATGTTGGTGTGTGTAGGTGTATGCTTGTGTTGTGTGCGTGCGTATATATATATATATATATATATATATATATATATATATATATATATATATATATATATATATATATATATATATATATATATATATATATATATATATATATATATATATATATATATATATATATAGAGACAATCGCCGTCATCGTAATCAGCATTTTTTTTTCAATCGTAATTATTTTAGTTATATTGGCCTATAAATATCTCTCTGCTCAACCCTCTTCTACTGAGTAAAAGGCTGTTTAATAGTGGGGGTTAAATATACACTACAAGACGAAATCAAATTACCCCAGAAACTCCACAAAAGATTGTTTCTGCACCACAATTTATGAGCTCTAAATTTAAATTACTAAAATTTTGCAAGTCTGTTCAGTTCTTACATATTAATATTTTTAAAATCAATATTCTTTAGAGACTACAGGGTGTCCCACTCGCTCTCTCTCGGCCCCAGATAAGAGCATAGAGATATCAAAGTACTGATCATAAGTTAATAAAATTTGTAAATGAAAATCTTCAATGAGTTCATAAATCATTTGGATGACGAGAAATTCCGTACTGGCTATTTTCGGTAGGATGACGTCACTTGCAAAAGTCCAACGTTAGCATGTACAAAATTGAGTCTTTCTTTGAAGATCGGTTAATTTCCAAGGGAGTTTGGTAACGAAGGTCGCCTGACCTTACGCCTCCGGATTTCTTCCTATGGGGTATGCTGAAAGGAAAAGTGTATCGCAACAAGCTACGTACTCTCATGCAGACGGAAGACAACATTCGGCAGGCAACTGACGCGGTGACTGCCAAAATGTTTGGGGCAACCTTCCGTAACATGGAAAAAAGAATGTACAGGCAAGACTTGATGCTAATGGCGATCACTTCCAACATTTGATGTGATGTCAGCACGATTCTAACACAACAAGGTTTGTTTTTGGCAAATTTTAATAACTTATGACCACTACTTTGATATCTATAAGCGCATATCTGGGGCCGAGAACAAGTGGGACACTCTGTATTATTAATTAAAATTGCATGTATTTACACATTTGAATAAAGAATAAAGACAATTTAACTCTTCGTATTTATAAAATACGATTATTATTACAATAGTGGAAATCCTTTAAATTTACTTTTACAGCTTCAGCGTCATCGTCATATTTACTGTAATCATCATTGGTATCATCTAAAAATTCTTAATCGTCCCATATATATATATATATATATATATATATATATATATATATATATATATATATATATATATATATATATATATATATATATATATATATATATATATATATATATATATATATATATAGTGGCGAGATGATTAATCGTCACCGTTATCGCCATATTTTTTTTTAAATCGTCAATTTTCTGTGGATTCTTTGGCAGATTAATTTACATATATTGGCTTATAAATCTCTGTTCCACCCTCTTCTATTGAGAGTGAAAACCTGATCAGTAGTGGGGGCCAGATATACCAGAAGTTGGAGAAGAGAGCACTAAATTCAAGGTACTAGAATTATGCATGTATGTCCATGTTTTCACAAATTTAAAGTTATAAATTTAGTGTCTGAAGCCCCTACAGGGAGTTCCATTTGTTTTTGGCCCCAGATATGCACTTATAGACGTGAAATACTAGCCATAAGTTAGAAAAAAAAAATTTGCCACAAACAAACCTTGGTGTGTTAAAATCGTGTTTACCTCACAACAAATATTGGAAGTAATAGCTTATTAGCACCAATAAATGCCTGCACAAGATTTTCCATGATACGGAAGGATGCAGCCGAAGTCCTTTAGAAATAATCCGATCTTCAAAGAAAGACTCAATTCCGTATATGCTGACGTTGAATGTTTGGCAAGTGCTTCGAGATCTCCTGTTTCTACCTCGCTTCTTAAACACCAAAGTTCTTCGTATCAAATTTTCTTAACTTATGACCAGTACTTTGATATCTATAAATGCTTAACTAGAACTCTATAAATGCTTAACTAGAACCGAGGGCGAGTGGGACCCTATATTATGCTATACATTAACATTACATGTATTTATACATTTGAATAAAAAATACACTATTTAATTCTTCCTTATTATAAAGTCTATTAAAGAATGGAAATATTTAAAATATGTTTTTCAAGTTTCACCATTATCATCGTCATCGTCAAAAAATTCCTAATCGTCTCATCAATAATATATATATATATATATATATATATATATATATATATATATATATATATATATATATATATATATATATATATATATATATATATATATATATATATATAGGGACCGACCGGGGTTGGATTTTGGCCGGGGGCCGGGGCCGGGGTCACCCAAATTTGGCCGGGGCCGGGGTTCTGGCCGGAGTTTCCTAAAATTTGTAAAGAGGTCAAAAGCACTGAAATTTAAGGTTAAGAAAATTAGATATAAATTTAATTGAGGTTTATTTAATTGTAAGGAAGGAGTAGAATAGCCAACATTCACTTAAATTAATGATTATATGCATTTTCTCCAAAAAAAAAATCAAAAATTACAGTTTTGTAAAGTTAAAGTTTAAAAAAAGTACAAAAATTAAAAAAAAAAATATTCTAATTCCTAATAGTGATTCAACAGGTTTACTTAAGTAAGACCCTAAGGTAAAGTTTGAAAAAATGTAAGATATAAAATTATCAATTTAACCTGTATTTATACATATCATTGCTATTTTATTGCCATGTATCAAACTTGTATCATTTAGCTGCATTATTTAAAAATTATTATTTTGTTTATACTTTCAGTCAATATGGCTAAAAGATCAGCTTCTGCAGTATTTGAATACTTTACAATGTTTCAGGATAGGCTCGAAATAGCTAAATGTTAACATCTGCAGTCAGAAAATTAGAAGAGAACCTCCGGGTGCTACAAGTAAAAAAATTTCAACCAAATCTTTTTGGAGTATCTAAAAAAAAAACACAAAGATGAACATTCACTAGCAGAAAAGGAGCGGTCAAAAGAAACAGAAAAGAAAAAAATCTTAATTTTCTTATATTTTGTTTGAAATTTTTTTATTATTATTTGACTGATTGAGCTGAAATTTTCAAAGTATGTGAATTTTTTCACGAAGTTCTGAGTTGATTTCGAGCATTTTTTTGAGTCTATAACGGTTTGAAACTTATTTGGACCCAAAGTTGAAAAAAATGAATAACTGGATCAAACCACTGGTCCACATGAGCTGAAAATTTAGCTGAATACCTTTGCCCCAATTTCTTGCATTGGTGGGAATAGGTTTTTGATATCACGTCTAGAAAAAAGTTATATAAGCACTTGAAATTTTTTTTGCAAAAATCGTACCCTTCTGGAGGAAAAAATTATTTATAAAAAACGCTACCTACTATTTTTTTTTTTTTTTTTTTTTTTTTTTTTTTTTTTTTTTTTTTTTTTTTTTTTTTTTATTTTTATTTATATTTAAATGCTCTTTGTTTGAAGCGAGATATAGCCTCAAACTTTGGGAATTTTTGAAATTTGGCCAAAAATGGACCTTTTTGAAGGCTATATCTCAAAACCAACGAATGTCATCAAATAAAGTACATAGAGGAATTTGTAGCCCCACCCCTCCTCTATACACACAAAAAATAGGAAATTTCATAGTTGTATTTTTTTTAAAAAAATTTTGTTTGAAAAGGTGGATTTTTTTAGTTGAAAAATATTTTTTTTTCTATAGTTGGTCAGTTTTTGGCTTATAACATTTTTCCTATAACTCTGGGAACAAAAGTCTATTAGAGACTTTTGTATCCCATTTAATTTTGAATAAATAATCCAATTTTCAGCTCATTCTAAAAAGTGGTTTGGCACCGCCATTCAATTAAAATAGGGTAAAATTTCAAAAAAAACAAAAAAAAAAAAAAAAAACTTTAAACCGTAATAGACTCGGAAAAACGCTAGAAATGGACTTTTCTTACCGGTAAAAAATCTATATAACTGAAAGTTTCAGCAGAATCGGTTGAAAATTAAAAAAAAAAAAAATTTAAAGTATAATTTGCCATTTTAACCCCGGCCGGCAACCCCGGTTTTCCCTGATTTTTGGCCGGGGCCCCGGTCGGTTCATATATATATATATATATATATATATATATATATATATATATATATATATATATATATATATATATATATATATATATATATATATATATATATATATATATATATATATATATATATATATATATATATATATATAATAAAATATTGAAAAGAAACAAAAGTATAAATGTTACATACAAATAAAGAAATACATTCAATTTTCAATACAAGACCTTAAATACTCAAATATTTAAATGCAACTTATCTAAAAAAAAAAAAAAAAAAGTTTAAAAACATCGATTTTAAACGAACCTTTAGACGAATAAGTTCTCTTAATTTAGGATATTCTTCAAATCTGTCAGCCAAGCCTACGTCTCTTATGAAATTTTGAGGTCTCTGACCAGTGTCAATAAAATGTTGGCAGTAATCATTATGGGGATTTGCTGACTGGGTTCCCTGAAAAACAAATGAAAAATTAACCTTTTAAATAAGAACTTATTCCTTTACAAACAACGTTAATAAAATATTATGCTTGCGTTAAACGTGTGTATATATATATATATATATATATATATATATATATATATATATATATATATATATATATATATATATATATATATATATATATATATATATATATATATATATATATATATATATATATATATATACTTGGTGCTTTTCTCTCATGATCTTTCTTGTATTTGTTTTGTTTATTTATCCTCCTAATTCTACTGACTATCCTAAATTCTCCGATTATCTAAACACAAAAATAGAGCACATTCTTTCTTCTTCTCCTTTCTCTGAAATCATCACATTAGGTGATTTCAATGTCACCACCGCCAATGGCTTTCTTCTTGCTCTCATGATACAGCCGGTGAACGTGCCTTCCATTTCCCTATCCAAAACGACCTTGAGCAGTTGGTGCCGGTCTCTACTTGTATCCCTGATCATCTTGGAGATAAACCCAACATTCTAGACCTCTTCTACCTTCTAATCCTTCTCCTTTCCTTTCAAACTTTATCCTCCTCTGGGTTCCTCTGATCACCTTATCTGAGTATACTCTTCCATTTTTTCAAGTGTTCCGAAAGAAATATCCCCTTCTCTTAGTATGAGGAAAGGTTTGGGGCATTTCGGTGCCAAAAGCTGGTAGGACTTGATGTCGAACTTCTTTGATTTCCCTTAGAATGATTATTGCTTCCGTGGGAGGGTTCCCTAGGAGTGTGCCAAGCTAATTTCTGAGGTGATTTTCTGGCACGGAGGGGTATATTCCATATTCTTTCCCCTCTACTAAGCCTAACAAACCTTGGTTTAACTCAATTTGTTCTCGTGCAATTCGCAGCGGGGATGCTGCCTTCAGGGATTATCATAGTCTTAAAACTCCAGAAACTCATTCAACTTATTTTTCATCCCAGAATCGTGCAAAATCTATCCTCCGCAACACCAAAAACTCTTTTCTCTGTAGAAAATGCAATAATCTTTCTTGTTTCTTCATGCTCTTTCTGGCATTTTGCAAAAAATGTCAACTCTAACTTTTCTTCTTCCTCTTTCCCTCCTCTAGTGTCTTCCGATGGCACAACTGACGTTTTGCCTTCCTCTTAAGCTGAACTCTTTGCTCAAACTTTTGCCTCACAATTCAACTTTGGAAGATTATGGAACTATTCTTCCTCCTTCAACTCCCTCCGACTCATTTATGCCTAAAGTTGTAATTTCTTCTAAAGATGTCATTTCTCCTCTCTCTCTGAGCTTAATAATAAGAAAGCATAAAGTCCAGATGGTATTCCTCCTGTGGTTCTCAAAACTTATGCTTCTGATCTTGCACCCAGTTTTGGTAAACTATTTCTTCTCTATCTTTCTACTTCAACCTTCCATTCTTGCTAGAAAAGGCGCTCATTCAGCCTGTGCCAAAGAAGGGAGACCCTTCTAACTACCATTCCATTTCTTTAACCTCCATTCTTTCTAACCTCCAATTTTCGAATCTATCCTTAACAGGAAGATTTGGAAACAACTCAATTCTTCAAATCTTATCTCTGACCACCAGTATGGCTTTCGTAAGAAACGCTCTATTGGTGATCTTTCCCTTCTCTCTGACTCTTGGTCTTACACTCTTCGGCATTTCGGTGAATCTTTTGCTGTCGAACTAAACATATAAAAAGCCTTGGATAGAGTCTGGCACAAAGCTTTAATTCCCAAACTTCCCTCTTTCGGAATCTATCCTTCTCTCTGACTTTCTCTCTAATTTACTTTCTGTTCGTTCTATAGCAGCTGTCATAGATGGCCACCGTTCATCCTTTAAATCTATAAATAGTGGTGTTCCTCAAGGATCTATCCTATCCTCAACTCTCATTCTACTTTTCATTAATGACCTTCTCTCTATTACTTCATCACCTATCCACTCCTAAGCTGATGACTCCACCCTTCATTACTCCTTTCACTTTCAAAGACGCCCCTCGCAACAGCAGATAACTGCCACAAGAAAGGTGGCCTTGGAAGCAACTGACCTCTCATTTCAAATTGAGGCAGAGAAAACATGGTTGTTTTCAATCACTCAAAAACTCAGTTCTACCATAGTATAAGTATTACTTAGTAGGATTAATAAATGTTATAATTTTCTGATTGACAGTGATGCACTTTTTGTGTATGCTATTTTTTTTTTTTTTTTAATAAACACCCTCATGAAGCAAATTGTATTTCTTTTAATCATTTAAAATCTAATTAAATCTTTTTTTGTAGAAATAATATGTAAAATAATGCTTGTTATTTAAATAAAATATTAATATTTTTTTACGTCATTAGGTAGCCCGACTCCAATAACAGATAGTTTTTGTTTTCATGACCAATCACGAACAGGTTTCTTTGCCATTTTTAAATAAACAAAAACGGCAAAAGACAGTGGTGCCAAATTTAATAACTTTGTACCAGATTATGTTTCGAATTTCCCGTTTTCGAATAAATTATATATATATATATATATATATATATATATATATATATATTATATATATATATATATATATATATATATATATATATATATATATATATAAATATAATAGAAATACTAAGAGGCAATAGGTTTTATGACGTCACTTATACGTCATATGTATCATGGGGTGTAAATAATACTTTTTGGATGAAAGTAGGCGGAGCTTAAGCTTCAACATTTTTCAAGGTCATGAAATTCTGCAAACAAAATTCCTATATCTTAATACTACTAAGTAATACTTATACTATGGTTCTACCTTCTCTCTACTCAGCACAACCTTCCACACAACTGTAACATCATCTTCGAAAACACACAACTCAAGCCCTCATCCGTCCTTAATATTCTCAGTGATTCTTTCTCTCATGATCTTTCTTGGAAGGATCACAATGCTTCTTTTTCTAAACAAGCTTCTAAGAGGTTAGGTGTACTGAGGAGCCTTTGGGATTTTTTACACCACCCCAGTTGCTGTTGTCTTTATAATGGTATTGTTCGCTCCTGTATGGAGTACGCCTTTCACATCTGGGGTGGTTCCACTCATACATCTCTCTCTCCTTGACAAGGTGGAGTCTAGGGTTTCAGCTCTCACTATACTCTCTTCCAGCTCTTTCTGCCTGTTGAACTGTTGCGTCACTCTCTATACTATCGCTATTGCAATGGACATTGCTCTTCTGAACTCCCTTGCTGCATCTCTCTTTCATTGAGAAGGGTTCATGCAACACGCCTTTCTACACAGTCTAATCTTTTCTCTGTCCAACTCTCTGACCCCAGACTTAACCTCTATGATAAATCTTACATGTACTCTAATGGTAAAGTCTAGAACTCACTTCATTTATCCGTTTTCCAAACTTCCTTTACCTTGCACACTTTCAAGTGACGTATCAGAACAGTTTGGCCTTTTGACGATTAGGTTTTGTATTGCCCCAACTCTGGTGGAAATTAGTAGGCCACTGGCCTTTGCCCACAAGAGGAAACAAAAAAAAAAAGAAAGGTTTATCAATGGAGGAGATATGCGACAAGTGAGTTCAGAGAAACAGACTACTGTAACAGTGATAGTATACAGAAAGTGACAAACAATTCTATGCACAAAAAGATACAAATTCCAGAAAGCTGCGTTCCTGTGGCAAATATTACAAGAAAAAAAAAAGTAAAAAGTAAAACCTAATTTATCAATCACAGCATTGCAGACCTGTTCTTTTGCACAGACTTCTATCTTAATTAATTTCAGAAGTATATGTGGTCTTTAATCTGATTTTCTCTTTCTTGAACATTGCCTTTCCTCATCTAGGCCTTACCTTTTATTTAAACTGAAACTCAGGTGATTGAGTGTTCTGATAGTTAACCCTACTCTGTTCGCTCTTACTTTATCATATCAATTTTCAGCAAATAAATGGTTAATGGCATATGTGTACAATGATATAGTTTAATCTCTTTTCTCTAACTTAGGGGCTTCTTAATTTCCTACCCTAAGACCAAAGCTCTTTTGTCAATCTACTACTAAATTTACTTGTTCTGTTTAATCTGTCTCCTAACTCAATTGACTTTCCTAATTCTTCAACTTTTTTAACTCTAAAATATAGCACATTCTTCATCATCTTTTTTTGAAATTATTATTAGTAAATTGATTCTATGTTCATCCCCAACAATAGCTCTAATCTAACTTTCAAGATACAACTGGTGAACTCACCTATTCATTTCTCTATCAGAATAACCTCAAGCAGTTGGCCCAGCTCCTTACCTCTATCTCTGATTGTTCTGAAGATTAACCCAAGATTACAGACTCTTTTTGTAACTTCAAGATTTTCCTCTTACTCTGTTAAAATCTATCTACTTCTGGATTCATCTGATCATCTCTTTTCTCTGTATTCCTGTTCTATCTCTTCAAATATTCCACAGAGAGACCCTTATCTTAACATGATCTTTATTATACATCACTCATAATAAAATAAAATTTAATAATACAATTTTATTTTAATTTTATTTTTCATAAATTAAAATCAAACTAATCTTATATATCTTCCTTATAAATACTACTACTATTACAACTAAATAATAATAATAAAAAAAATTACCTTCAGAAACGTAGAGGAGTCTGTATAAATCATGTTTGAAGCCTCTTCATCCTCTTCACCTATATAAGACTTTTTAAACCTCTTGGATTTCTCTTGCTCCTCAGAAACCTTATCCAAATTTCCCAGTGCCTGACCTAGTTTTTCTGCACATGAGACTCCAAGCTGAAAATGCAAATATAATTATATACAAATTACCTAAATATAGTTTTTCAGGGTAATTTAAAATATTTTAAAGTGTGTATTCAGCAACAAATGAAATAAGAAACAAAAACCTGCTGAGCTAAAAGCTGTCTTCTTAACTTTGATCTTTCCTTCATCTCTCTCACTTTGCTACTATATCCAACTGCCTCCATAGTTCTAAATCTAACTCAAAGACAACTATGATTATATTAGATTACAAAATTATAAAGACCATATTCTGTAAAGAAAAGAAATTTGGATATTATAAGTAGTACCAATTAAGCAACAATTGTACTCAAATAAAAATACAAATTATCCTGTACAAACAGTTGAATAAGTTGGACATGGCAATTTTTTATATATATATATATATATATATATATATATATATATATATATATATATATATATATATATATATATATATATATATATATATATATATATATATATATATATATATATAGGGATGAAGTGATACCAAAATTTTAACCAATACTGATACCAATAATTTTAAACCACCAAATAATGAGTAATGATATCATACCTCTAGAATTTACCAATACTGAGTATTGATATCAATTTTTTTATTGAACTCATGTAAGTTGAATCAAGATTTGGAAATATTCAATGACTATAAAATTAAAGAGTTATTTTGAAGTCACATTGCAAAACAAAACTAATGACTGGTGATATAGGGTTGGTGCCACCAGAACTTTGCAGCCGACTTGCCCTAGTGCACAGTCTATTTCCTTCATTAATTTCTGCAACATTCACAGGCTTCAACCCAATTTCCACTTTGTTGAACAAAGACCTCGCCACTTACTCTTCGCCAAAACTCGGATGCTTGAGCATTCTGATAGCAAACCATTTTGTTTCCTCTTACTGTCTCTATCGTCAATTTTCAGCCAAAGGAGGTGGTTCTGCATATTGTAAAAATGATTTTGCTTGCTTTTGTGTCTCTAATTTGGAGTCTTTTGAATTACTGAATGCTGAATGCTTTATTATACCAGAGCATCCAATCCAACTCAAAATTTATCCCTTCAAACTCTGCCTTAACCATGTTATAAACAATAAGTTCCCTATAGGTTTTGCTAATCTTAGCCAAAGTGTAGGCCAACTCATTTTCAACCCTAATGGATCCCTTACAGCATAAGAGTCATCTACCAGATGCAATATCACACACTTTTTATGAGAATTGGATTTTAAAACAATCAATGTATTGATACTTGGGAAAGATATGTGCTTTCAGTAATTGACTACAAATACAATTTTTGAAAAGACTTTTTAACTTTTTTAACCTCAAATCTTGATTCAGCCTTTGTTCTTTGATATTCTATTTTATTTTGCGATAGTGGATGGCACCTAAAAATCCTGAAACTTTTATTTTTTTCCCTAATTCCCTTTTACAATCTTCATTCTACCTAGCTTTGGACTTTCCAGATACTACTTTGGATAAACTTAGTTTAAAAACTGACAATGCTACTCTGACAATGGCATCAACCAAAGAAGAATAAATTTTATTGATATCTTGATTATACTTCCTATCATCTTTAATCCAATACAGTTTTTTTTCCTACCTATGTAAATAGAATTTGAAAACATAAGCACTGGAAAATGATCACTACTTAAGGTGTCTTGATAAGTACACCAACTGAAAAAGCCAAGCATGTTTTTTATTGAAAATGATAAGTCCAATGTTGAAATATTCTCTGAAACATCTGATACAAATGTTGAATTAGATTCATTTAATAATTATAGATTTCACTCGAGATATAACTAAAAAAATTGTTTGCCGCTATCATTATTGAGCTACACCCCACAATGCATGATAAGAATTAAAATCTCCAAGAAATAATAAGGAAATGCTAACCTGAAACTGCTGAAGAAATATCTCAAATTGCTCTACTGCATTATGAATATTAGGTGGAAGATATATTCTACATATTAAAAATGTCATGAGGCTGTAAAAATACCTTAACAGCCACTATTTCTAGATTAGTTTTCAATTTCATTTCTTAATAAGGAACATTACTGATCCCTGTTACTTTGAAATATGTTATTATTTCTATCTTTACAAAAAATATAAAATTTTTAAAATAACAATCCTTTACAACATTCAAAAAAAGTTTCCTGCAAAGCTATAATATTAATATGATATATATATATGTTTATGAAATATTTAAAATTGTTTAGCTTGATATGGCATCTAGTAAATCCTCACTAGAAGTTGATGCAATACTTGAATTACAAGAACTGGGAAACATTTCATCATTCAAATCTAAATTCTTATTCGACTTCCTCTTTCCCTTCATGACCCTTTTCCATAAAAAATTAACTTACTAACATTAGGCCCTAGGCCTAACTAAAACAGAAAACACTACCTCTATAAAATATATTCACAGAAACCAAATTATTAAAAATTAGAATACAGGCACCTATGGTATATAAATTAGAAAAAAGATTCTATAAGGAAATCATAAGGTGAACACAACACTATGAAAAAATCCCAGTATGATGAGCCATTTCTACATGTCTTCACAGTTTCAATTCAGAATTCCTAATCTTCCTTATGACTGGGCGCCCCTCTACTTCGATATGTAAATTACTCTTACATTTACCTACTTCAGTCCAAGAGCTTTGTCCATAATGTCAATTCCATCTTGTTCCATAGGAATATGGCCATGCAGGCCATCAGCAGCTTCAGCAGCTTCATCACTTATCAGTGCAGGGCTGGGGAGCTGGAACCAGAGTGGGAGCTGAAAAACTTTGGCAGAGCTGGAGTAGGAGCCATTTCTAAGATTGTGGGTAGAGCCAGAGCTGGAGCCCCCCCCCCCCAAAAAAAAAAAAGGCAGCTCTAGCTCCAAATATATTCTGCTATTATATTAGCATTTATTATTTTATCTTTTTCATTTTTTAAAATTTTTATTGTAATTTATTACTTCTCATTATGAATTGTGAAAAATTTTCTGTCCATTAATACAGTAATCAGTATTACTGAAGGCATATAGCAATATAATAATTATAATTTTCTTTAAAATTGATTTTTAAGTAAATTTTCATAATGAAAACTAGTCAATGTAATAAATCATGAGTATCAAAATATTTCCAAAAAAGTGAAATTGAAGAAAATATTTTGCTTTGTCAAGTTAAAATAGATGAAGTCATACGTGGATTAAAAGTAAGCACTAAGACATCTAATTTAATATGTAATTTGCAAAGGAAACATCTTAAAATCTTTAAACTAGTAGAAGAAAAAAACCAAAGTAAGGTTATACCATTTACCCAAACATTTCATGTATACAACCTTATATTTCAAGATTTGTAACAAGTCAGAAGGTGACAATATCAACTGAAAAATTTAAAATGCATTTTATTCAAATTGTTGTAAATAAAGAAGAACTCAAAATTTTTTCCTCTTCAGCATTTACTAGATTAAATGGAGAATTAGTCAAAAAGTTAGGCATTTCTGTAGAAAGGCATTATTATAGAAAAATGGTGATAAGTGAAGCTGAAAGGCAGAAAAAGTACTGAAACAAATGCTCTATAGGAAATTTTTTTTCTAAAAATGGATGCTTCTACTAGACAAAGAATAAATTATTTGAAATAAAGGTAATTGTAGCGTTAACAGTACTGGATTTTTTCATATGAGACCAGGTTGCTGAAAATAACAACATACCTACGCGTTGCGAATACGGCTGGAACTACGCATAGAAATTTGAAACTAACAACATAGCCTACAAATTTCTATTACAACAAGGTTGCTAGATCATTGATGTTACAAAAATTTTTCAACAAATAAAAAAAAAATATATATATATATATATATATATATATATATATATATATATATATATATATATATATATATATATATATATATATATATATATATATATATATATATATATATATATATATATATATATATATATATATATATATATATATATATATATATATATATATATATATATATATATATATATATATATATATATATACACGATTTGGCCGTTAGGCGTAGTTAGCAAAGAGTGGTGTTTGAGTAGGTTATGTCTATTTGCTGCCCGTTAGGTGTAGTGTGCTCACAAAAAAAAAAAAAAAATTTTTTTTTTTTTTTTTTTTTTTTTTTTTTTTTTTTTTTTTTTTTTAAATTAAAAAAAAAAAAAAGGCGAATTCTTCATTTATAGGTTGCAATTAGTCATTTATACAAGCTATATATATATATATATATATATATATATATATATATATATATATATATATATATATATATATATATATATATATATATATATATATATATATATATATATTATCATTATTATCCTCTGAAATAAATTGTTATATTATTATTATCAGAAATAGATTATTTGCAACTTGTATGCGTAGTTTCAGTCGAACTCGCAATGTGTGAATATGTAGTTCCAATCAAACTAGCAACTCTTAGGTATGTAGTTATTTTTAGCAACCTGGTCTCGTACGAAAAAATCCCCTACTGTGAACGCTACGATTACTGAAATAAATATCCAATTAACAGATTTAAATAATGAAATAACACATACTTTAGCGCTCAAGAAGTACAAGCACAACATATATCAGAATTTATAAATCTAGTTTAGGAAGTTCTCAAATAGTTTGAACTTACTAAAGAGCAAGTATTAGCAATTGTAACAGATAATGCATCAAACATGATAAGTGCAATAGATAAACTCAAAGTTAACCTCTTTGAAATAGATAATACAAAATTTGATTGTGAATCCAAAATTTGTATTAATGACCAAGAAAATAGTGGTGGTTTAGAAATAGAATTACATAGGAACATTGGAAAATAGAGACAGTTAGAAGCCACAAGGGCCTATTGAGACTGTCCCAATCCAAACAAATAATAATAACAATACTAGTACATGCACAAAAGACTAGGTCTATCCCTTCCCTAGTTATCAGCTCATTCATGCAAAGGTAAAAGCGAAACCATGCCCAACTACACATGCAATATTCAATGAACCATCACCCACTACAAAAAAACTGCCATTAGGCTTAGTCATAGGTTGATCTGTTGATCTAAAAATTCATATATACCCGCCACTTTGGCTTAGTCAAGTTATATTATATAATACCTAAACCATCCATAAATCTATCTAGCCCCCTTTTAAATTTGACAAGAGAATCACAGTCAACAATCTCTTCTGGCAAGTCATTCCAAAAATTAACAACTCTATTACTGAAAGAGTATTTTCTTAGATCGAGATGGCATGGCTTCTTTTTAATTTTCTTATGTCCTCTAGTTACTCTTCCACGGTCCACTATAAAGTATTTTTCAATCTCTATATTACTGTCAGATGCAAATATTTTGTAAACTTGTATCATATCCCCTCTGAGAAATCTCCTTTCAACTGAGAACATTCCTAACTCCTTCAACCTCTCTTCATAGCTCTTATTTTCAAAGCCAGAAATCATCCTTGTTGCTCGACGTTGTACTCTCTCCAGCATATCTATGTCTTTTCTTAAATGAGGAGCCCAAACCTGTGCACAATACTCTAATGCTGGCCTAACATAGCTATTATATAGCTTGCTTATAACCTCTTTGCTCTTGTAAACTACATTGCGATTAATTATACCTAACATCTTATTAGCTCTATTCCTTGCTTCCAAACATTGATCACCCACCTTCAGATTACTGCTAATAATCACACCTAAATCCTTTTCTTGGTCCACAGTCTCAAGCCACTCCCCATTCATTTCATAATTAAATCCTTCATTTGAGTAACCTACATGAAGAACTTTACATTTTTTACTATTAAAGTTCATTTGCCACCTCTCTGCCCAACCAAGAAGCCTATCTAGATCACCTTGAAGCTTTATGCATCCATCATTATTCCTTACTGAGGTAACCACTTTGGTATCATCAGCAAACTTAGAAACCTTACATTTAAGACCTTTGTCTAAATCATTTATATATATAAGGAACAAAAGTGGTCCCAGCACAGAACCCTGTGGAACCCCACTCTTCACCGTTTCCCATAATGACTTATTACCATTAAGTAATACACACTGCCTTCTGTTCTTTAACCACTCTTTAATCCAATTGTGTACCATTCCATCCATACCATACTGTGACAACTTTTGCATCCGCCTAACATTAGGTACCTTATCAAAAGCTTTGCTAAAGTCTAAATATATGACATCAACTGGATCACCCCTGTCTATACATTCAGTAATATATTCCATAAATTCTAGTAGATTTGTCTGACATGATCTACCCTTTCTAAAGCCATGCTGGGAGTTATATAGTATCTTGTTATCATCTAAGTGCTTCTCTATATGACTTTTCAGTAACTTTTCCAAAATTTTCACAACCAGAGATGTTAAACTAACTGGCCTATAGTTCCCTAAATCTTCCTTGCTACCTTTTTTAAAAATGGGCACCACATATGCCGTTTTCCAGTCCTCAGGTACCTCTCCAAAAGCAATAGATCGCTTAAAAATCAAATACAGTGCCTTTGCAATACTGTTACTCCCCTCTTTTAGAATTCTACCATATCACACCATCTGGACCCGCTGCCTTATTTGGGTCAATATGTTCTAGTAAAGATTTAATTTCATTTAACTCAAATTGAAATGTTGTACACCTTTTCATTACATGTATACTAGAGCTATTAGTCTCTAAACTGCTATCCAACTTTTCCTCAGTAAACACTGATGCAAAATAAGCATTGAAAATATTAACCAATTCCTTATCTGAACTTACTAAATTCCCATCAATTTTAATTGGGCCAATTTTCTTATCCTTGCTTTTAAATTTATAAAAGCTAAAAAACTTTTTCAGGTCTTTATTACTGTTTCTTGCCAAATTAATTTCTGCCATTCTCTTTGCTCTTCTTATTGACTGGTTAAGTTCATTCCTAATTCTCTTATAATGTTCCAAATCTTCACCCCTGCTCCTACCTTTGAATATTTTAAAACATCTACGCTTTTCACTGATTTTCTCTTTTATCTCTCTACTCCAGCAATTAGGTTTTCTATTTGCCACCCTAATGGATTTATCTTTAAAACACACAGACTGAATGTTAGCCAATATTTGCTTGAAGTATTCCCACATGATGAAACAATTTTGACCATTAAACTCCTTATCCCAGTCAATTTCATCGAGCATTGCTCGGAACTTTGCTAAAATCTCCGTTTCTGAAATCTAATATCTTTTCCCTATTGACTTGCAATTTGGGCCCAGACCTCATATTCCAGTTAAATCTAATAATATAATGATCACTAGCTCCTAAAGTCTCCCCTACTTTCGACATCATTCACCATCATTTCATCATTTGTTAATATTAAATCTAACAATGCTGCATGCCTTGTTGGTTCTTGGACCATCTGACTCAAAAAGTTGTATAGTATACAATTTACAAATACTGAACTTCTATTAACTATACTACTCAAAGTATTCCACTCAATGTCTGGAAAATTAAAATCACCCATAATGACTATTCCCTTTTACATTATTTTCACACGCTACCTTGATTTCCTTCACCATTTCTTCATCTAATACTTGACTCTGATCAGGAGCTCTATAAAATGCTCCTATCCTGTATGATTTATTATACATAAGAATATCTACCCACAGAGATTCCACATCCTGATTTGTTTTAATGTCAGCTATTAACACTGATTCAATATTGCTTTTAACATAGAGTGCTACACCTCCACCACTTCCTTCCTCTACGTTGGTATAGGTAAAATGAGTATCCTTCTATTTCATATTCCTGTAGGGAATCTCCGTAAATTGCCTCATTAACCCATGCTTCAGTAATGCAAATAATGTCAAGATTCTCCTCTATAATGTAACTAGTCAACTCATCTTTTTTGTTTCTAAGGCTCTGAGCATTTGTGTAAAAACATTTCATACTAAACATGTCCTTATATGTATCCTTTCTATCTTGATTTCTAGTAATGTCTCCATTTTTATTAATAGGCCCATATTGTAAAGCACCTCTATTTTTATTCATACCACCATCAATCCCACCGTCAGTATTAAAATCACCATCTCCACAACTAACAGTGCCAATATTATGCCCTTCACCCTTATTCTTACCTAGTTTTCCGGCAGACATCTCTCCATCCTGAAACTCAGAAGCTGCACACCCTCTTGACTAAGATGCACTCCATCTCTTGCAAACAGATTCCTGTCTTGAAACTCTTCCCAGTGATCTAAAAATCCAATATCCTCTGATAAACATAAATTCCTAACCCTTTCATTTACACCAAAGGCCCTACTTTCCCATTCTAGCCCTGCTCCCAACCTAGGTAAAATACCTGACACTATGCATTTCCTACCACTTACTTTCAGTCTTTCAATCAAATTCCTATAGCTTGCTATCAGTTCCTCTGACCTTCTATAACCTATATCATTTGTACCAACATGGACAATCACTCTTGCATTCACATTCGTATCTGCAATCTCTCTATCTATTCTGTCCACAATATCATTCACTCTTGCACCTGGATAACATACTTGCATTCGTTTCCTTTTATCCGTATTTCTAAAGGTCCTATCTAAATATCGTATCTGAGAGTCTCCAATTAGTACGCCTCAGTCTTCCTCTTGGGAAACCTGACATCACAACTGGACACTTCAGATTCCTCCCCATCAGAAAGACAGCTAAACCTATTTCTGCAGGTCACAGGTCTAGTGTCCCTCATGATCCTAATTTTATTACTCCTATTCTCTACAACACTCCATCTATCTGCAGTCCTATCTGTCTCTATAGCCCTCCCCCTCTTGAATTCCTGCCTAGGCGAGTCACTAGGTCTACTTACCATACCCCTACCCCCTTTCTACTTCTTGCCTACATGAGCCCCTAGTCTCATCTGAATCACTACCAACCACCTTCTTCCTAACACTTCCCTCTCTTCTTAACTCTGATACCTATTTGCTAAGCCTACCTACTTCTAGCTGCAAAGACTCAGACCTTTCATTCTTTTTTATCTCATTCAAATCCTCACTTATCCTTTCAATCTCCTTTCTTATCAACACATGCTCAGCTTTCAGGATACAAACAGTACATTCACCAACATGTTCTCTTCTCACAGTCCCACAAATGCCACAATCCACATACATACTCAAATTATTATAATATGCTATTCAAGTTAAATTATTACAAAGGCCTAACTTAAAGCTATTGAAATTATACAATATTGTTACAAGGCCTAACTTTAATCAAGAGCTCTAAGCAACAATCTAACCTCAAATATCCTAAATTAAACAACCACTATACAACCTTAGTCCTAGTTTAGCCTAGGGTTTTGAAAATATATCCTAGGGCTATCAGAAAGCCTAATCTGAACAACTGGGTAGGCCTACTGCCAGTCAGACAATCCAATTAAAATATCTGAATTAAACTAGAAATTAAATAATCTTCACTAGAAATTAACCAACTTTACAAAAAACAAAACAAAAGTACACTTAGGCTGAATATTATAATTTCTTGATAAAAACCTAATGATTAGGCCCACCCTAGCCTTTAGTTTATTACCTAATACTGAGCTTCAAGAAATCACACCTCAATATTAAATTAATGAATACCACTATTAATAATACAAACAAATCAAAAATCACCCAACAATATAAAAAAATTAAAAATATAAAATAACTTAAAAATAAACAATTTGTACAGGTAAAGTAAAGAGACCACTTCAAACACAACCTTCTCTGGTGAAAGCACCACTACCGAATATTATGCCCTTCACCCCTATCCTTACCTAGTTTCCCTGCAGACATCTCTCCAGCCTGCAACCTAGAAGCTTCACACCCTCTCGACTGAGGTGCACTCCATCTCTTGCAAACAGATTCTTGTCCTGAAATTCTTCCCAGTGATCCAAAAATGCAATATTCTTTGAAAGACATAAATTCCTAACCCTTTCATTTACACCAAAGATGTGGAATCTGCTTTCACTGCTGTATAAATAGAACATATGCAATGTGCTGTACATACATTACAGCTCACTATCAGAAATAGTTTGAAAGGATATGTCCATACTCTTATAGAATCTGGATTAGGAAAAGCTTTAAACCAAAGGAGCAAGAGCCAGAGCCACATCTGACAATGGCTCTGGACACATTTCTAGAGCTGGGGCTGAAACAAATTTCATCAGCTCTCCAGCCTGCCTAGAAGAATCATTTTATAAATTATGTAATTATCTAAAATAACACACTGTAGCACCTATAATCACTATTCTTCCAATTCTGGAAATCAAAGTACTTTCTTCCTTTAGAACTGTTAAAGGGAAGATCATTTATTTACTTACTTACTTGATACTTGAAGGGTGGAATGGTCGTCAGGCATCACCGGTCTATTGACCATGGCTTCTAACTTCTATCTGCTTCAACAATTTAATCTTGATTTAAAAAGTCAATTTTAATCAGAAGACATATATTTTAATCAATGTACTTTCAATTATTATGTCTATTCAAGTAATAGAAGTAACCATATTTTGAAGAAAAAAAAATAGAAAATCAAATTAGTCATATATTCACACAAAGAGTTTACAATTTGGGAAAGTATTATCTACATCCTGTATAAATTACCATCAAGTCTCAAAAATTGCTGGATATACTGCCAAGACTGCTGTTAACCCATTAGTGGCACATTATTGAGTGCCTCATCATATTATTTATCTATCTTTAACAAAATGCCCCGATGAAAGATCTTAACGGGTGGCCCAAACGGATCAATAATCTGCCCTTTCTTTAATTTGGTTGGGGGATTTTTTGATTTTTTATATTATGAATCAAATCAGGGTTGGCATAATAAAAATTAAATTATAAAAATGAATCGATTTTTTTTAATAACGTTACTGTCTTCAACTCTTTATATTTTTAAATTCAAAATATCATAAGATAGACATAAAAAAGAAAATAAATTAAAATTAATATAAAATTTAGGCATTTTATTGAGCTGGGGGAAAAATTAATCAAAGTCCAACGATATATTTTGCTAAATTATGGAAGCCTGCAACACTGATTTTCTTTTGAATTCTGGTTTTAGATATTTAATGTAAAAGGCGAGTGAGTTATATAAAATTTATTAATTTTAAAATTTTAAAAGAAATATTTTTTAAATTTAATTATTATTATATATTTATTTATATTTATTTATATTTATTTATTTGTTTATTTATTTATTTGCAAGCTATACGAGTAAAACTGTGACGCAACAACACTTATTATCCACAAATAAGGTACCATATAAATTGATATACCGGAAGGTACTATTAGGAATCCGTATATATATGCTTTAAAGTAGGTAAATTAACTATGGTATTTCAAAATACACCTTAAATCAAGATTTCTACTTTTGGATGGTAACATCAAATTTTAAAATTGAATATGTTTAACATGTGTTAGGCACTTTTGCTGTTTGTCCTTATACTACCAAGTAAAATCTAAAGCGGATATAATACTCTATTTTCCACCACGATTAATGTAAATATCTTCCAGAACTTCAAGTTTCTCTTATTTGAATATTTGGGAGTGGAATTTTAGACTCTGAGCCAATATTTAGAACTAATTAGTTGTCCTTCAATATAGACAATCTAAATTTCTTAGTTTAATATTTGACTATTAGATATAGGGTTGACCTGTTAAGCTTTGTTACTATTTAATGAATTACTTTACTTTGACCTTGCTAAGCTATAAAAAGTGTTTATATTCTTTCACTATTTTATCTACTTTATATACTTTATATTTATTTTAAGTTCTCCTTGATAGGGGTTTGTAGAGTTGGTTTGTTTTTTGTATCGATGTAGCACACTTTTTTAACTAAACAAACTACAGGTTAAATAAAAACGACTTTTTATCAAATCATTGTCAAATCTAGACGTTTTTAAAAATGTAAGTGTTTTTACTTGTTCTCAAAATTCGAAGGTATAAGGTATGAGGTTACATTGTTTTTTATTCACCTCTTTCTTACTATCATTTCTATTGCCTTCTACTAAAATATATGACTGCGTAATGTTCTTAATTATATCGAATTTGTATATGAAAGAACTTCTAGAGTCATCGTTTCTTTAGAAACAGTTCATAGTAAGTCTCCTCTTATTATTTAATTGTAATACTAATTGCAACCCTTCACGTTCAGGTCTTTTAATAAAAGCTAAACAAAAAGTTTTTATATCTTTCTAAAGAAACGTTAATGAATTTATATTCAAATTTTTCAACGCTCCTGTAAAATTTAAAGACTTACTATTGAACGGTTTTGTTGCAAGTTCCTGGTTTCTCTTGTCTTTTATTGTTGCAGTTATTGCAATTTATAGTTTCAGGTCAATTTCAGGTATACCCTAATCATAACATAAGGCCGCTGCATAGGCTTTATTGTAATTGTTAGCTTAGTGTTCGTTTTTAAAATTATGGTTTTTGGTTTTTAATAGATTCAGTGAAATTAGTGAAAACTAATTTAAGTAAGCCATATCAGTCTTATGATATTTGTATTTAAAAGCCTAAGCCTACCGCATGTGTTTTATTATTGTTTGGCAACAGGATGAATGTTTTCTTAAATATGATTATGAGTTGGCTATTTTAAGTTACTATAGCCACCTGAGTGTAAGAATGGGAAAATCTTCAGAATTTAAGGAAATAGAGCCACTTGGGTCTAACAAGACTAATCACAGAAAAAGGTTGCAAATGGTGCCATTTGTTATGAGTGGCTCATGCCAGAAAATTAGTGAAAACTAATTTAAGTGCTAAATTTATTGTTCTCAAGTAATTTCTCAAAAATTTCAAATCATTGTATTTGGGATTTATAGGTTTAGCTCAAAACTTCAAAATTTCAAATTTCAAGCATTTAAGGCCATATAAGCCAGTTGCAAATTTCAAACCTTCTTTCGATTTATGGTCATATGGCCCATCTTCAAATTTCAATCAAATTTCAGCTTCAAATTTCAAAATTAAAAGTAATTAAATTTTATTATTTATTTATTTTTTTTTTTTTTTTTTTTTTTTTTTTTTTTTTTTTTTTTGCTAAAAAGGCCTTCAATATTAAAAATTTCAAACAATTCTTGGCCAATACACCAATTTCAAATTTTTAAAACATTACAATTGCTTAATTCATTAAGTCAGCATTATATATTTAAAAATTACATTTGTATTTAGACCAAATAGGTTAATCGAAATTTTCAAAGTATCTATTTAATTTGCTGGAAAGGACCAGTTTTATTTTCAAATTTCATATAAAATTTTAGCCATATGGGCTATATATTATTTCAATTTAAAATTTAATTTTTTGGTCATTAGACCATTATTCTAATCAAAATGTCAAATTCGGATGTACAAACTCTTTTAGATAAAGTTGCTAAAAAAGATAAGCCATTATTTAAAAGCAGGGTATCTCTCAGGGCTCAAGTAGATTGTTATATTTCTCTCAGTTAGATAGTGTTCGTAATACTGAAGAAAAGGATTCTGGATATATAGAAAGTATAAGAGCTGAAATAGAGTCCTTGTTAAAGGAAATAAAATCTAAAGATGATGTTATTTTAAAAATTTACCAAGATAATGATATAGATACCATTGTCCCTGAAATTTATAACGATGAACTATCTTCTCTAGTTCAGTATCAATGCACGATTAAATTAAAATTAAATAAAATTAGTAGTTCTAAGGTAACGTCAGATATCACTTCTCAAAATATTTCAAGTACTTAATTGTACTTATTTAGGAGAATCAATACTTAGGCTTCTAGATTGTGTGTGTGTGTGTCTTTTTTTTTTTTTTTTTTTTTTTTTTTTTTTTTTTTTTTTGTATTCAATGAAACTGATAAATTTGTCTATAAAAATTCATTAGTAAATTTAAAAGTTCTTTTGATTTACAGAGAAATATAAATGACTCTGTTAAATTGCATTGCCTGAAAAATAAACTAAAGAGATGCATACTCATTGAGACAGAATCTTTCTATAAATGATGAAAATTATAAAAGAGTAATAGAAGTATAACTTAGTAAAAAAAATTTAGACGAAAAATTTAATTAGATAAAATTTTTAAAAAATAATTTTTCTAAAGTCTACCTTTGACCCATCGTGTAATACTACTAGAGTCTATTTAATTGAAATTCGCACGTTAGTGTACGAACTGGAAAATTATAAATTTAAATTTCTGGAGGAGCCTGCAGGGCTATTGGTTCTGAGCCACATAGTTTTGCCTAAATTACCTAATGTGGTAGTGAGAGAAATTACTCGTAAGTTAAATACCAATTATCCTGATCTAAATCAGATATTTGAGAATTAAAATGAGATAATAAAAAATATTGTTAAGACTTCAAATATTTAGAATCAAAATGGTTGTCAAAATCAAATCAAAACATTTCAGCATGCCCACCAATTTAAACCGCAATATGAATCAAAGGTGAAATATAATTTTAAACAATTCAGCCCTTCAGATAAGAGCAAGCACAATCATAGGAACATAGGAACATAGGAAAATAGAGATAGTTAGAAGCCACAAGGGCCTACCGAGACTGTCCCAGTCCAAACAAATAATAATAATAACAATGATAACAACAATACTAATACATGCACAAAAGACTAGGTCTATCCCTTCCCTAGTTATCAGTTCATTCATGCAAAGATAAAAGCAAAACCAAGCCCAACTACACATGCAACATTCAATGAACCATCACCCACTACAAAAAAAACTGCCATTAGGCTTAGTCATAGGTTGATCTGTTGATCTAAAAATTCATATATACCCGCCACTTTGGCTTAGTCAAGTTATATTATATAATACCTAAACCATCCATAAATCTATCTATCCCCCTTTTAAATTTGACAAGAGAATCACAGTCAACAATCTCTTCTGGCAAGTCATTCCAAAAATTAACAACTCTATTAACTCTATTAATCAAACGCAAAGGTCTGATGAGGTATCAAGACCATATGAGAAAAATAATTCCTTTGCATCATTACAAAACTTTAAAACCAATGTTAATACTGTGCATAAAAGTGATACTACAGGTAGTGTTGATACCTCTGGTTCTAATTTAAAAAATTATTCTGAAATGTGAAAATTTTGTTCATCTCAAGATCATGTGATGACAAATTGTAACGTTTATAAAAATTATGATTCAAGAGTCAAGAGTTGTAATGAGATTGAACTGTGTAATAGGTGCTCCAGTTCTAAGCATAGTGCAGATCAGTGTCCTGGATTAAATGATAAACTGTCCTTTAGTTGCCAGATTTGCAATAGAAAGAATCACATCACTGCCTAATGTAGTAGGAGAACAGTCGTTAGAGAATCATATGTGCCTTAGCCAAGGTATTAATAATCTATATTTATTACCTACTATAACTATAAAGGTGGGTAAAGGTAAAAATGCAGCCTCCATTCGATGCCTTTTAGACAGTGGGTCTCAACGTACTTACCTTTCAAGGAAAGTGCTAGATAAACTTGACATATCTATGGAAAATCAACAGGGTACAAAATATAATATTAGAACTTATTTAGGTGTTAGTACCCGCACTTTAAAAGAAATTCCATTTGATGTTTATATTGATAAATTTTGCTTCCCACTTCCTCTTTTGATAGATGAGAATCTTCAGTTAAATTATGAAGTCAATTTTATACATAATACACTCCAAAATTTAAAAAATTTACAAATTAGGTGATGCTGGGTTTAATGAGGTCAATAACTCATTTTTTGAATTGTATGCCTTATTGGGCACTGATTTAATAGATTATTTCCCTATGCTAGAATTAGTCAAATGCAT
>SEYY01010353.1:40000-42500 GCA_009176605.1 Armadillidium nasatum
TTTTTTTTTTGTCAATGGCTATATTAGTATCGTTATTCTTCTATTCTTGTTTTAATTTATTTTGTTACTACTTTTCGCAATAATTTATTATTATTATTATTATTATTATTATTATTATTATTATTTATTATTATTATTATTCTCATAATTATTATTATTTATTTTCTTCATTTATTGTTATTATTATTATTATTATTATTATTATTATTATTATTATTTTATTATTATTATTATTATTAATTATTATTATTATTATTATTATTATTATTATTATTATTATTATTATTATTATTATTATTATTATTATTATTATATTATTATTCTCTCTCTTATTATTATTATTATTATTATTACATTATTATTCTCTCTATTATTATTATTATTATTATTTCTGTATTATTATATATCTATTATTATTATTATTATTATTATTATTATTTTTATTATTTATTTATTTTACTGGCTATGATGACTAGACTTGAAAATATAAAATAATATTGAGAGAATATAAAGTTACTCGTTTAGTTTTGACTTTGAAATTAATATTGTGGCAATAAATGTATTAATTACTTTCTATTTGTCTCAAAAATAAATAAATAAATACTGTGTTCCTTTCCCATTAAATAAATAATTAATTAATTAATTAATTAAATAAATTGTAAATCAAAATAAATAAATTAATTAATTAAAATATAAATAAAATAAAAAATAAATTAAATAAATTATCATTCAAAATAAATAAATTAAATAAATTGTCATTCAAATAAATAAATAAATTAATTAAATTATCATTCAAAAAATAAATAAATTAATTCAATAAATTTTCAATAAAAAAATAAATAAATTATTTAAATAAATTATCAATCAAAAATTAAATTAATTAAATAATTATGTAAATTATCAATAAAAAAGTTGCACTAAATAAATTAATAAAAATTAAATTAATTAATTAAATAAATTATCAAACAAAAAATAAATTAGTTAAATAAATTATCAATAAAAAAATAATTACTCTACTGTTTCCATAAAATATTCCCATTAAATAAATAAATTAGTTAAATTAAATAAATTATAAATTAAATTCAATGAAACATATATGATAAATAAAAAATTAAATCATAATTTAAATTTAAATATAATTATAATTATTTATGTAAAAGGTAATTATATATATATATATATATATATATATATATATATATATATATATATATATATATATTTTTTTTTTTTTTTTTTTTTTTTTTTTTTTATTATAGTATATATATATATATATATATATATATATATATATATATATATATATATATATATATATATATATATATATATATATATATATATATAATTGTGTGTGAATGTATTATATACAAAATAATTGCTTGTATATGATTTGTTAAGTCTTAAATTCTTTGCAAGAAAGATAGAAAAAATACATGTATACTAAAGTGCTTCTAGGTGTATATAATAGATACTAAAAGTAGAATAATATTTATTGTGTATGTGTGTGTGTGTGCGTGTGTGTGTGTGTATGTGTGTGAGTGTGCAATGGTTTATATGTGTTTATTTGTGTAAGTATTTATTGAATGAAAGAGGGAATGGGAGGTTCTGTATTGACTGTGTAGGGGAAATTATTGAAAAGCTTTTTAATAAGGTATTAGTTGAGTAAATAACAATGAAAAGTATATATATATATATATATATATATATATATATATATATATATATATATATATATATATATATATATATATATATATATATATATATATATATATATATATATATATATATATATATATATATATATAATAACCATAAAAATCCTATTTTCCTAGGAAAAACTAGTTTTTAATTCCGTTAACCAATTCTGGTTAACCTAACCTAACTTAACTTAACCTAATCTAAGTTAACTTAACTTAATCTAAGTTAACCTAACTTAACAACTTATCCTAAGCTAACCTAACTTAACCTAACCTAAAGTAACTTAAGCTAACTTAACATAACCGAAATGAGATAGTTGAAACTAGAAAATTCGGATTTTAACTGAAATCGTTTTTTTTTACGGTAATAAAAAATAAATAATCTTCATCCCCCAGGAAGGACTATCGTCCTGTCAGTGGGATCTTTCGAGGAAGATCCTAGGGTTTCACGGGCCCATGGCGGATACCGCTGACTGGGCCAGGCCTATCGCGGATGCCGGAGATTATTCCCATCAGTGGCAAGGGCACTCCATTGATATATATATATATATATATATATATATATATATATATATATATATATATATATATATATATATTATATATATATATATATATATATATATATATATATATATATATATATATAGGCTATTCTTTCGTAAGAAAAGAATCCAAGGTCTTACAACGTAATAGAGTAATAGTTGCAAATTTTCTTGCATTGTATAAAATATTTTGATGATTAAGCATAGTTATTGTTGTTGACTGTTTAATAATAGTAATAATAATGAAACGAA
>SEYY01010353.1:47500-52500 GCA_009176605.1 Armadillidium nasatum
CTCGCTATAAAAATGTGGTAAAATTTTGAAGACCCCCCCTCAGTGATATCAAAATATGTTACAAATTATTGGAGACAAACGATTACTTCCCAAAAATTCCAGCGGATTAAGAGAAGCTAAAAATCGTGATTCCGTATAAGTCTGCCTTTAAGACCAATGAGCCTAGAAATGCTCAACTCTAAAATAGACTCGAAATAGGAATAGAATAGACTCTAACTAGGAATGCTCTGTTAACCTCTAAACGAACAAGCAGAGAAGGATATAATTGGATAATCATAGAATTGAGTGAAGTAGAGAGAGAAAAAGAGAACATTTGATTTCATTAATTTGCGTGTATCGTGTCATAAAGGTAGAGTGATTGACTCACGTTGTTGAAGGTGCTGGTTCGATACCATATGTAGATCCTATTTAGAAACTACCTAGAAAAAAAAAATGTTTCCCCCCTCGAATAGGCAATGCCCGTGAGATGTTAACTTTTTATATAATATAATATATATTATATATATATATATATATATATATATATATATATATATATATATATATATATATATATATATATATATATATATATATATATATATATATATATATATATATATATATATTCTAAACTGAATGAAAAAGAATTGGCTTCCTTTATGAAGATAAAACTTAAAAAGGGCGTATTGAAGAGAAACACCAAATCTTCAATTATTAAAATTACTTCAATTTTGAAGAAGACTTATAACTAAAACTTTAATTGAATCAAGTCAATTATAGTTTCAAGTCACAAGGAGAAGAAACTTGAAAACTTCTATTAAATGCTCACTGACCTCGACAAAATAATTATTTGCTCAATTTCAGTCTTATACAAATTCTTTTCTTAAAAAATTATTAACAGAATTACTTCACTATTTAAAACAAACAAAATTCAGAATTGTTTGTAGCTCAAATTATGTTTATTCAAATAGTCCAGCAAGGGACTGAGAGACGTAATTAATATGAGACGCTTCTACGAAGGACTTTTGTGGAATATAAAAGTATGTAAGTAGTAAGGGGGCCAACACTGACGGGTACCAGATTTAGCTATTTTTTCGAAAAATCTGGCAACGTAAGCCAAACGGGATTTTGATTTGCAAAGCAAATCACTCCACACTAACGGGTGCCAGATTTAGCTACTTTTCGAAAAATCTGGCAACCTAAGCCTTACTACTCATGTAATTCAGTATTAGTAGCACTCTCATTTACAAGCGTGTTGAATAGTCGGGATATTGATAATCCGTATTTTAAGTACGTTAAAATAAACACATAATGGACACTGCTACATTAACATTTAAACTGAAGAAAATAAGAATGTTTAAATCAAAAAAATATTCAGACATGGAAATGAAAGTTTCTTAATAGTAAAGGAAATAATATATAATTATTTTAATTTACTGATGATATATATATATATATATATATATATATATATATATAATATATTATATATATATTATATATATATATATATATATATATATATATATATATATATATATATATATATAAGTATTGTTTACATTAAATATGAATAATTGCAAAGATTGATAGCGAAAAACGACATTGTTTTCAGTACACTATGATAAAAAAATTGAACTCCTATAAAACCAAAACGCATATTTCAACCGACAAATTAATTTAAAAATCCATCTTACTAAAAGTTGATGAATTTTTTTTTTTTTTTTTAATACAAAAAGTTCACATCTCACGAGCATTGCCCTATTCGAGGAGGAACTTTTGTAGATAGTATATACCTAGAATCCCCAAGTGGGATCGAACCGGCGCCCTCAAGTACGTGAGTCTATCACTCTACCGTTTGAGCCACGGTAGACGGAGTGCACTTATATATCTGTAAATGGTAAAGTGACAAATGAAATCGTCAATGATTTAATGTCCAATAGCTTGGAGCAGTTTGTGTACAATGAATTTTAATCTCCATGGTAATTTCCCACTTTCTTAAAAAGAATCTAGTTTTTGACTTTTTAATGTTATATACAATAGCAACTGATTGTGAGAGAATTAGACCCATAGAGACAAGATCAATTCAAAAACTTAAGGGCACAGAGAAGTATGGAGAGAGATGTGCTCGTAGTAGGTGGCAGTGTCAGGAGCAACAGTTGAATAGGGTAGAAAAATTAACAGATATTTCAGTCCGAGTGAAACATCAAAATTAAACTTTCCAAACTATTTACCATTAAAGTTTTCGATTTGAAATTTGCGATTTTGTGTGTGATATGTGTTTGTTTGTGTGTGTGATTGTGTGAGAGGGTGTATGATCTATCTTAATTAACCGTGTGAAAGTCTAATTTCTTATATTAATTTTAGGTTTTTAATTTTATCTTTTACAATTTGAATACAAATTTTACTTATTCATTTTTTTTTGAATCAGTGGTTATAGTTTTTTTTTATATTTTTAATTTTTTAACTTTTTTATTTAAAATTTTTTTATTATTATTATTACTATTATTATTATTATTATTATTATTATTATTATTATTATTATTATTATTATTATTATTATTATTATTATTATTATTATTATTATATTATTATTTTTTTTTGAACGTTTTTAAACTTTGTCATTTTATTTATATAAAAAAATATATAATTATATATATATATATATATATATATATATACTATATATATATATATTATATATATATATATATATATATATATATATATATATATATATATATATATATATATATATATATAATATAAGTATATATATATATATATATATATTATATATATATATATATATATATATATATATATATATATATATATATATATATATATATATATAAGTATAACCGATTAAATCCACCAGCGTTTTACCATCCATAATATTTCGACTTTCCCCCAAAGCGTTTGAAAACTGAGCGATATATATATATATATATATATATATATATATATATATATATATATATATATATATATATATATATATATATATATATATATATATATATTATATATATATATTAAATACTATTATTTTGAAAGATAATTAACCAAATATTGAACTGTCTTTTTACCATCCATTACGTCTCGATTTGCCACCAAAGCCCAACTTACATTGCCTCAACAACTTTCTCCTTCTAATATCCCAGAGTGTTTCTTCTCATTTTCTAAAAATGTTTATCGAATTCTAAGCAGCTTTTTTATTTTCAATGTAGAAGTTTGCCATTTCGAGTCAAAAAATATAATGATATTATAAAATGGTATTATATTTATGGTATTACTTTATGAAATAGTAGATTGTAAATCAAATTAATATATATATATATATATATATATATATATATATATATTATATATATATATATATATATATATATATATATATATATATATATATATATATATATATATATATATATAGAGTGCCTCAAAACTCAATTCTCCTTCTCTCTATTCGACTCTACTATCCACACAACTATAGAACATCTTCGAAAACACAACTCAAACCTTAATTTTTTCGGTGCTTCTTTTTATCGTTATCTTTCTTAGTAAGCTTCAAAGAAATTGAATGTTCTGAGGAGCATTTCGTATATTTTTTTACCACTCCAGTTGTTTGCTCTTTATAGGGTTGTTGTTCGCCCCTGTGACACATCTGGGGTGGTTTACTAAAACGGCTCCTTGAAAAAAGTAGGTCTATGGCTTTTCGTCTTATCAGCTCTCACTAATCTCTTTCTGCCTGTCGAATTGTTCCGTCGTTATCTTTATCTACTATCTCTATTACAATGGATACTGCTCTTCTTAACTCTCGTCGCATACCTCCTCCACTGAGAAGGGCTCGAACTGCACGCCATTCCACATAGTCTTATCTTTATCTGTCAAACTCTCTGACCCCAGACTTAACACCTATGTTCAATTTTGCATATACTTAACTTGTAAAATCTGGAACACATTTCTTTTATCTGTTTTCCGAACTTCCTTTGACTTGCACACTTTCAAACGCCGTCTATTGATGCATGTCTTCATGCAATTTGACCAAACTTCCGAAATTTCCCTAATTCTAAGGGAAATTGGTTGGATTCTGTCCACAGAGGATTTATATTTATATATATATATATATATATATATATATATATATATTATATATATATATATATATATATATATATATATATATATATATATAGGGATGGATGATATCGGTATCGAGGCATATTTTATATCGTATCGGTATCGGTATATATATATATATATATATATATCGGTATATATATTATATATATTTTAGGTATCGGTATCGGTAAAATTTATCGTATCGCTCCATCCCTAATATATATATATATATAATATATATATATATATATATATATATATATATATATATATATATATATATATATATATATATATATATATATATATATATATTATATATATATATATATATATATAATATATATATTATATATATATATATATATATATATATATATATATATAATATATATATATATATATATATATTATATATATATTATATATATTATATATATATATATATATATTATATATATATATATATAATATTATAGTATATATATATATATATATATATATATATATATATATATATATATATATATATATATATATATATATATATATATATATATATATATATATATATATGGTATTTTGTAAGTATTACTAAATAACTGATATATTATTGATTATTCTGAGTACAATTTTAAAGTGTTGTTTTATTGATTGATGCAGATTTACAGGTGTTTCAAACTGTAAATTGCAGCATGGTTGCGCGCAGCCCTATAAATTAGTCTTAAGATGGAGCAGTTATAATCGAAAAGAATATCGATAAAGTAAATAATCGAAAATAATATCGATAAAGTAAATAATCGATAATGTAAAAAATAATCGAAAATATATCTGTAAAGTAAATCGAAAATAATATTGATAAAGTAAATAATCGTAAAGAATATCGATAA
>SEYY01010353.1:65000-67643 GCA_009176605.1 Armadillidium nasatum
AAAATGAGTTTTGCCAAAGTATAGGGTATAATTTTATCAGGGTGAAAATAGATATTAACCAAATAATAGTATTAGCAGTATTAGTGTAAATGGAAATAGTATTAGAATACTATTCAATAAAAGAAAAAGTTGTTAGGTACATAGTGAGTGTTTTTAACTAATTACAGGTGTGTGTTTTCTGTTGACTACAGGTAACAAGTAGCTAATTTCAGGTGTGTTTGTTTTTGTTGACTACAGGTAACTAGCTAATTATAGGTGTGTTTTCTGTTGACTACAGTTAGCAAGTAGCTAATTACAGGTGTGTTTTGTTAACTACAGGTAACTAGCTAATTACAGGTATATTGCTACATCCTTCTCACAATTTTTCCTGACCCCTTTTTTGAGGTTTAATCCTGCTGAAATTCTTCCCTAATCTAGGGGAAGGGGTTCGTGCGGGTCTGTGAACCTTCAAAGAAAAGTCAGGAAGGTTCCTGAGATTTCAACTTTTCGCGCAATTGCAGAAGACCGTTAGACTTATCTGTCGATGTTTTGCCCCGGATTATATATATATATATATATATATATATATATATATATATATATATATATATATATATATATATATATATATATATATATATATATATATATATATATATATATATATATATATATATATATATATATATATATATATATATATATATATATATATATATATATAATATATATATAATAAAAAAAATAAAAAAAAAAAAAAAAAAAAAAAAAAAAAAAAAAAAAATAATAATAGCAATAAAATAATAATAATAATAATAATAATAATATAATAATAATAATAATAATAATAATAATAATAATAATAATAATAATAATAATAACCATCTTCATAAAAGAATTTTCTTATATCCTGTCTACTTCCATGAAAGTGTAAAGGAAAGAAATCGATATTCCGGGAGGAGGTCTCCGGAATAACCCTCTCCCCTCCCCTCCCCTCCACCTCCCCCTTCCCCTCCCCCCCCTTCCCTCCCCCTTCCCCTCCCCCCGATCCCACTTCCGTCCACATCAAACCCTTGATTGGGAGAAGGTAATAATAGTTGAGGATATGAAGTTCATTCGCATTTAATAAGACTTCAAGGATGGAATAAACTTAGAATAAATGATTATTTGTTTTTATATTAAATATAATTGGTTTAAATTAGGTGATTGCTCTATATATATATATATATATATATATATATATATATATATATATATATATATATATATATATATATATATATATATATATATATATATATATTCGCATATATATATGCAGAAATTTGAAATTTCCTGCAATCGTACATGGGAATAAAACTGGTTGAAAGGGTTCCCACTCCTTAAAACCATGCAATTTTATATATATATATATATATATATATATATATATATATATATATATATATATATATATATATATATATATATATATATATATATTATATATATATAATATATATATAACAATTTTCTGTTTATTCATATTGAAAGAAATTTGGTCTAACAAAGTAGTATTTTTATTAGCCACTAAGTTATATTTATATTATTGTGCCCCCTCCTTGAAAAGGGCTCTGCCCGTGAGTGGTGGCGCTTCTGTAAAAAAAAAAAAAAAAAAAAAAATTTAATGGCACTATTTGCTCTTTAAAAGTAGGACGTTCTGGAAGGACTTTTGTGTCTAATAAATTCAAGAACTGCTGGAAGGACTTTGATATATTACAAAAACTTTCCTACTGGAATTGCTTTGTTCTAGTACTACCTACTACTATTACCTATTATTATTATTATTATTATTATTATTATTATTATTATTATTATTATTATTATTATTATATTACTAGTATTACCTACTTAAAGAACTCGGGTCTAGTAAAATACTAGAAATACTAGAAATACTTCGGTCTATAAAAATCAGGATCTGTAGTAAGAACTTCAGAGTGTCTCAAACTTTAAAGCCTCGCGACCCTCCACCCCTCCTCCCCGAGAAGCCAAAGCATAGAGTTATAACCTCACGAACCTTAATTACCTATATGACTGGTAGGTGTCAAATTGACGAGTGCAGAATGGTATATTTATCGTAAGGCTGATTAACAAATGTCATTCCTGGTAGGTGTCAAACTCCGAAGTGTAAATTGAGATATTTTTCGTTCTGTCGGTTAATGAATTTAAAATATTAATATTAATTATTTTATGAAAACAAAATAGTTGTAGTTCAAATTTTTAAATACTGATCTGTAAAAAAATTTAAAAAGTATGTTTTTCATCCTCTTTTATCTTTGTTTATATTTTAATGTATACAAAGATTATTAAAGGATGTGAATAGTTTTTTTTATAAATATATAGGGCACGATCCCGGGGCAAAACATCGGCAGATAAGCCTAACGGGATTTTGATTTGCAATTGCAAATCATTCGTTCAAATTAACCTCACGCTCTTTCCTGACACAATTTTTGGGGGGGTTCAACCTATCGAAAATGGGTTAAATATGAAATGCATTTTTATTACCTTCTGCGACCCCTAGAATACGCGATCATGACTCTCAGGTTGAATGACTCTTTCTAGTAAAAAGCAAAACCAAAACCAACTGAACCAACCGGTCTAAAAAAAAACTAGAACTACTAGAAG
>SEYY01010354.1:0-2500 GCA_009176605.1 Armadillidium nasatum
AACAAATCCATCCAACTCAACTATATCCCTCCCCAATGGAAAAAGCACTAATCATTCCTAAACTAAAACCTGGCAAAGACCAATCAAACCCCTCCTCATATCGCCCAATCTCCCTCCTATCCACTATCTCAAAGCTACTTGAAAAACTAATACTAAATTCTATCCTCCAATTCATCCCACAACAAAGCTTCCAACACGGTTTCAAACCAACCACTCCACCACCACAGCTCTCACCAACATCATCCAACCAATTATAAACGGACTAAACCATAAACCACACCACAAAACTATATTAATAGCAATAGATATAAACAAAGCCTTCGATACTGTCCCAAGACACAATCTAATCCATAAAATCCTCCAATCCAACATCCCAACAAACATCAAGAAATGGTTAGCCAACTTCCTATCAGGAAGAACCGCCCAAATACAACAAAACGGCCAAAAATCTCGGACCATAAACATAAGAAACGGAGTACCCCAGGGAGCCATACTATCCCCCACACTATTTAACCTATACACAGCAGACCTCCCTCAACCCCAAACAACACACACCCACATTACCTCTTACGCCGACGACATAACTATTGCCACCACCCACCAAAATCTCGATACCGCAACAACAATCACACAAAACTACTTAACACAAATCCAAACATGGCTGACAAAAAACCGGATGACGGCATCCCCAAACAAATCCTCCATAACCCTCATAACATCAGACAAACACCTATCCAACACCCACCCACAAGTTCTCCTAAACAACACTCCCATACCCTCAACAAAACTCCAAAGATTCTCGGCCTAACCTTTGACCCCCACCTCACTTTCACCAAACACATCCAAAATACCACCTCAGCCGCAAACAGAAAACTCAACATCCTCAAAACAGTGGCCAACACAGACATAAACAACAACATACAAACCTCTATTGCCATCTACAAACAATTTATACGCCCCACCATCAACTATGCCTCCCTTGTCTGGCACCCAATGCTCTCCAATCAAAACTTAATGACACTCCAAATAACACAAAATAGAGCCCTCCGCACAATTACCAGCTGCACACCCACAACCCCTCAACAACACCTACATAATGAAACCAAAATACTTATAAAAAACCACCTCGAAATGATAGGCACTCAATTTTACGCAAAAACCCGCCTACCCACACACCCATGCCACAACACCCTCCTCCATCCTACCAATCACAGACTAAAACAACCTCCATCATCCACTGGTACCTTCTACAAACAAATCCTAAATCACATCCCCCCACCCCACCCCAATACCACAATAACCAAACATATTCACACTCAACTAACGCATTCCTACTTGATAAACAGACCACCAAACAACATCCTTAACACCCCCCCTCCCGAAATAAACCCCGACTTCAGCAACCTCCCAAGACACTCACAAATCTCATTAGCAAGATTGAGATGTGGGCACCACCCAAACTTACAACAATACAAACATAAATTCAAAATAAACCAGACAACATCTCCCACTTGTACCAGATGCGGAGAGGCCCCGGAGACCGCGTCACACTTTCTATTACACTGTCCTTCCATTTCTCGCCCCAGAATCTCCTGGGGCATCACTTCCTTGGAAGATCTCTGGACGAGGCCAACTGCGGCGAGCGGCTTCATTAGCGAAGTGTGGCCACCTCAGCGTGGGGTGGTCAGGGGGTGAGAAGGTAAAAAATATATATATATATATATATATATTATATATATATATATATATATATATATATATATATATATATATATATATATATATATATATATATATATATATATATATATATATATATATATATATATATATATATATATATATAAAAGGAAAATAAAAATAAAATGCAATCATTCTACAATTTATTTACTAAATGTACATAAATAAACTCTAAAAACGATACAGGTGTATAATTATTTGAACAGAAAAGAAAGAAAAGTAACACTTAAATAAGGACTAGTTAATTATGGAGACGCAAAAGGACAACAAAATATTATAAGTATTTGGAATGTAAAACTTGCAAACAAAACTGAATATAAATATCTCGAAACAAGCTTTGAAAATTAAAGTCAAAACATATATTCCTTTGTGTACTATACACTGGAAAAATGAAATATTTGTCACAAACGTTGATACAAATAATTTACACAACAAAAACTCGAAATATAATTAAAAAGCACCTGAAAAAATTTAAAAGCGGTTAATTTGAAATGCGTGTTACAATTTTTATAACAATTTTATTCTCTACTATAATGAATATTCTATTAAAATCTTAAATATATGAAAAACAAAAATTTATCTCTCAAACACACAACAATTATAAAATATATATTCAATAATATACACATTCTTTAAACTAAGTACACATGTTGTATGAGATTAAAAATAAATAAATATTTCTCAAGCATAAAACTTATATATATATATATATATATATATATATATATATATATATATATATATATATATATATATATAT
>SEYY01010354.1:5000-39675 GCA_009176605.1 Armadillidium nasatum
TATATATATTATATATATATATATATATATATATATATATATATATATATATATATATATATATATATATATATATATATATATATATATATATAATATATATATAAACCTTAATCCTTTTAACCTTTTTTAAAATCAAAATTCACTCCATTTGCAAAAGAGAATTAATAGCAGCTTCCTTATTTCCATTGGAGGCTTCCAACACTGACTTAATCGCTTCGGCTTCCATGTTTGGGAACATTTCATTGATCTAAATAAAAATAATAATAATAATAATAATAATAATAATAATAATAATAATAATAATAATAATGATGGATAAATAATAATACTGATGTTTTGAATGTTGAACATGAGCCGTCACTACACACGTAAGAGCGGAGATGTTGGGTTGGAATACCAACATCATGAACGACTGGCTGTGAAGAAGATTAAATCTGAAGAAAACGAAAGATAACATCGCTCGAAAATGAAAGAATTTCGATGGTATGTGCACAGACTATGGTAGAACTTAAGTAAGGAAAGCAATAAACATTCGTCTGATAACCTACAAAAAGTCACATCCATAGAGATGATGGATGGAAAAAAGGAAATAGGAATGGTAAAAGCATAGATCAGAGGGTAGGTTGGTTGTCCCTCACTATGAGTTAGCTGTAGGGACCGACCGGGGCTCGAATTTTGTTGTGGCCGGGGTTGCTTAAAATTTGTAAAGTTCAAAAGCACTGAAATTTTAAGTTAAGAAAATTATATTTAATAAGGAAGGAGAAAAATAGTCAACATTCACTTAAATTAATGATTATATGCATTTTTCAGAAAAAAATTCAGAATGTTACGGATTTTGTATAATAAAAGTTTGAAGAAAAAAAATCGATTTTTTTTTCTGATTTACAAAAGTCATTCAACAGGTTTACTTAAAGTTTGAAAAAATGTAAGATATAAAATTATCAATATAATATATATTTATACATATTGCTGTGTATCAAATTTGTATTATTTAGCTACATTATTTCAATATTATTTTGTTTATACTTTCAGTCACTATGGCTAAAAGATTAGTTTCAGCATTATAGGAGTACTTTACAATGTTTCAGGATAGGCTCGAAAAAGATAAATGTAACATCTACAGCCAGGAAATTAGAAGAGGACCTCCAGAAGCCCCAAGTAAAAAATTTTCAACAAAAATTTATGGGGGAATCTTAAGTCAACACACAAAGATGAGCATTCATTAGCAGAAGAGGAGCAATCAAAAGAAACAGAAAAGAAAAAGAAAATATTGAAAAAAGCAAGAAGAAAATTCTTAATTTTCTTATATTTTGTTAGATTTAATCCACCATTAAAAAGTATAATTTGCAATTTTAACCCCGGTTTTCAATGATTATTAGCTGGGGCCCAGGTTGGTCCATAATGTTTTATCAAAAGATGTGTTGCACATTCAGTCAATAATAATAATAATAATAATAATAATAATAATAATAATAATAACATAGCCTTGCCTGTTTAATGTCGCTTTCTTTTATTTCTGGAGGAGGTCTATGGACTCGAGTTCCCTGAGGAGGAGTTGGGTAATTAGTCTGAACAGCAAAGTTTTGAGGTGGTAAGGTATAGATCGGAACTTGAGGATAAGTGCTTGTATACCCTGGTAGCATCATGACTGGTGGTGCAGGATTAGCATAGCCAACCTAAAAATCATATCAAATATTGTTACTTAAGCTAAGAACAAAAGTTATTTAGTATTTAATAAAACCAATCTCAATTGTATGAATGAAATAATTTTTTTTTTTCCTTTGCATATTTGCCCCCTAAAGTAATAATAATGGCACTTAAGTTTGTTAATTTTTTATCCAAAGGAAAACGTAGAAACTCTATTAAAGTATGAGACAGATTTCACTGTGGTTTGGTGGTAAAACTTACTTTCTAGAAAATTGTAATCTTTTGTGATTATAATTTTCTGGAAATATGCAACAACTATTAATCTCTATTTCTTGGGAACACATACTTTTTTTTTAAAACTAATTTTGAACCAGATTAAAAATTTACCGATTTAATCATATTAGAAATTTTTAAACAAATTCTTACAATATATTCATATAATTTGAACATTTTATGAAACCTTGAGAAATTCTTAGTGAAGTTCTAAACAACTGAGTGTTAACAGATGTTCTAAATTTATTCCATGTGCTATAATAAGCAGAGCCCTTTGAAAATAGTAATACTACATTTAAAATTTACTAAGAAAAGGTGAAAGCCAACTTAATGAAACTGTAAAGAAGGATTATGATCAGCGCAAGTATCTATTTTTGCCATTAAATGCACAAAATATGAAATTTCTGTAAGAAAAAAAAAACATTAAGAACCTAAAAGATGACAATTCACTTATTTTTTATTAATAAATGGATAATTCTAATTAAAATAAATTAATCTTTTTAAAAATACTTACAGCGTATGACATGACAATATGAATGACTCCCTCCAGGCCTTCTCCAAGTTTTCCAGAAAGCTTATACCACTCATCTATGACTTCTCCCTTTAAAGGTAATGGAAAATAAAAAAATAAAAAATTCATGCAGAAGAGTTATATTCAATTAAAACACTTCAATATGCAGCACAACTTCACAAGTTAAGGTAACAAAGTGCGAAAAAATAAAATATATTTTGAAATATTTAAATTCAAACAAATCTGTTCTCTTTCTGTTCTGCATTACCCATTAATACTTATTGTATTAAAATAGAATTGGTAAAATAGATGAAGGAAAAGTGTTCAAGATCTTACCGGTGAGATACATGTAAGAGTAAGCATATAGTTCAAGGAGGTGAAAAGAGAAAAGATCGAGACTGTGTGGAAAACATGTCACAAACCCTCCTCAAAGGAGGGATTATGTGACTAGAGTGTTCAGAAGTACAATTTCTGTTGTAATAATGAGAATTCTGCAACAGTTCTAAAAACAGAAAGAAAATGGAGAGTTAATAAGAGGCGGAAAGTTGATAAGACGACAATCCCCGATTCCACTCATACAAGAATGGTTGTGAGTGGAACCATACCAGATATGTGAATCTTACTCCATACAGTGGCGAATTATAACTGGAATAAGAGCAAACAAATGGGAAAGTGTGAAGAAATTTTAAAGAAGTCTCAGATAACCTTATTCTTAGAGGTTTGTTTAATGAGAAAATGTGATCCTTGCAAGAAAGATTACAAAAAGCAAATCAAGGAATATTTAAGTTCAGACGAAGGTTTGAGTTGTGCATTTTTTAATATGATTTTTTAGTTGTATGGAAGATTATATCAATAAAATTGATGATGGGATAGAGTTTTTGAGACAATGAAATTCTCTCTGCCACAATCAGAAATATGAGAAAAATCAGAGGTCAGTTATGTCAAAGTTACCCTCCTTTCATCAGCTACTTCCTGTAGGGGTGGAAGAACTCTTATTCAAAATGAAAGGAATAATGAAAGATGAATTTATTGGCATATGAGTAGATAGGTGATGAAATGACAAAAATATTTAATGAAAAGTAGAAAAAAAATTAGGGAATAGAGCAGAACATTGAGAACGCCACTATAAATAGATTTGAAGCTTGAAGTCGACAACGCTTACTATAATGACTGGAAAGGAATCAGATAAAATCGTAGACGCCGATAAAGGACAGTTTAGTGTCACTGCAAAAGGCTTACTGAAATGATGAAGAGCAAAGGAGTAAGAGTCTTCTGCATCTTCAGCATTTTGATGAACCTTTTGTTGTGGTGCTTGACATGGTAAGTTTCTTAATTTTTGAGAAACGCTATGATATAAACAATTACCAGCTGACATAACTAAATGCAAATATATGCTATTATCTAATTCAATCAATAAATTAATTTACTCAATCAAATAATAAATCAATATCAGAAAATCCACATATTAACAAATAAGTTAAAGTGTAAAGTAAACAAGGATATTAAAAAAGACTTTGACGGCAACTACCATTAAACTTACTGAAACAAACAAAAATACAAATCAATAATAATTTACTTTATAAAAAAAGTTGTTAAAAAGACAATATGTACACAAATGTATTAATATTTAACATTAGGATCTAATCAATTATGAACCGACCGGGGCCCCGGCCCTTGCCAACCCAGGCTAAAAATCAGGGAAAACCGGGGTTGCCGGCCGGGGTTAAAATGGCAAATTATACAAAAAATTTTTTTTTTTTTTAAATTTTCAGCCGATTCTGCTGAAACTTTCAGTGTATATAGATTTTTTACCGGTAAGAAAAGTCCATTTCTAGCGTTTTTCCGAGTCTTTTGCGGTTAAAAGTTTTTTTGTTTGTATGTGTGGAAATTTTACCCTTTTTCAATAGAATGGCGGTGCCAAACCACATTTTAGAATGAGCTGAAAGTTGGACTATTTATTCAAAATTATATGGGCTACAAAAGCCTCTAATAGACTTTTGTTCCCAGAGTTATAGAAAAAATGTTATACGCCAAAAACGGACCAACTATAGAAAAAAAAATTTTTTGAACTGAAAAAAATCCACCTTTTCAGACAAAATCTTTTTTAAAAAAATACAACTATAACATTTCCTATTTTTGGTGTGTATAGAGGAGGGGTGGGGCTACAAATTCCTCTATGTACTTTGTTTGATGAGATTCGTTGGTTGTAAGATATATCCTTCAAAAAGGTCCATTTTTGGCCAAATTTCAAAAATTCCCAAAGTTTGAGAGGCTATATCTCGCTTCAAACAAAGGGCATTTAAAAATGCACTAAATAAAAATTGTTGCCCTGTTCCTCTTCTAAACAATATTCACAAATAAAAAAAATAGTAGGTAGCGTTTTTTTTTTTAAATAATTTTTTCCTCCAGAAGGGTACGATTTTTGCAAATTTTTTTTCAAGTGCTTATAACTTTTTTCTAGATGTGATATCAAAAATCTATTCCCACCAATGCAAGAAATTGGGGCAAAGGTATTCAGTTAAATTTTCAGCTCATGTGGACCAGTGGTTTGAACCAGTTATTCATTTTTTTCAACTTTGGGTCCAAATAAGTTTCAAACCGTTATAGACTCAAAAAAATGCTCGAAATCAACTCAGAACTTCGTGAAAAAATTCACATACTTTGAAAATTTCAGCTCAATCAGTCAAATAATAAAAAAAAATTTCAAACAAAATATAAGAAAATTAAGATTTTTTTCTTTTCTGTTTCTTTTGACGGCTCCTTTTCTGCTAGTGAATGTTCATCTTTGTGTTTTGATTTTAGATACTCCAAAAAGATTTGGCTTGAAATTTTTTTTACTTGTAGCACCCGGAGGTTCTCTTCTAATTTTCTGACTGCAGATGTTACATTTAGCTATTTCGAGCCTTATCCTGAAACATTGTAAAGTATTCAAATACTGCAGAAGCTGATCTTTTAGCCATATTGACTGAAAGTATAAACAAAATAATAATTTTTAAATAATGCAGCTAAATGATACAAGTTTGATACATGGCAATAAAATAACAATGATATGTATAAATACAGGTTAAATTGATAATTTTATATCTTACATTTTTTCAAACTTTACCTTTGGGTCTTACCTAGGTAAACGTGTTAAATCACTATTATGAATTAGAATAATTTTTTTTAATTTTTGTACTTTTTTTTAAACTTTAAATATACAAAACTAACTGTAATTTTCTGATTTTTTTTAGAGAAAATGCATATAATCATTAATTTAAGTGAATGTTGCCTATTCTACTCCTTCCTTACAATTAAATAAACCTTATATCTAATTTTCTTAACCTAAAATTTCAGTGCTTTTGACCTCTTTACAAATTTTAGGAAACCCCGGCCATAACCCCGGCCCCGGCCAAATTTGGGTGACCCCGGCCCCGGCCCCGGCCAAATTCCAGCCCCGGTCGGTCCCTATAATCAATCAGTCCAAACAAATGCCTCGACTTAATTCTCCAAATGAAATTTCCAGATTCTCTTTGGCAAAATATTAGTGTGCAAGCCTTCAAGATATTTACTGAATTACTGTGAAACTTAAGCTCATACATAATAAGGATCACCAATACTAGTGTAAATAAAGAATCCTGATATAAAAAAATATCACAATTCAGTAATTAATATATATATATATATATATATATATATATATATATATATATATATATATATATATATATATATATATATATATATATATATATATATATATATATATATATATATATATATATATATATATATATATATACATTTGCGACTCCTTCTGGTATTGGTATGTGTGTCCATGCAATCAATTCATCTTCTGTTAGAGTACGCTCATCGAAAACTTCTATGTGTAGAGTCTCCACTCCACGTGGTAGATTATAACTGAAAGCAAAGCAAAAGAAGTTTCAAGTTAAAAAAATCTTTTTCGATATTAGCCTTTTCCTATAGCCAAAGTCTTTTACTGCTGGCAATAATTTTACGAGATATTTTCTTGCTTTCATACAAAATGTTATTTTAAGTTATTTATTTATTTTTTTTAATAATAATAATAATTACATTGGAAAGGTTTTGTTCCAGTGTGGATTTTTGGCACCATTGGGAGCAGTATGAGTTTCATAAACATGATGACCAATCCTCAATCTAACATATGGATCCATTCGAGAAAGGCCATAATTTTTGTTTAGTACTGCATTAACAACAGATATCTGTAAAGGAGAATGTTATAACTAGACTAGGAGAAAATTCCAATGTTGAATTGGTTGGATAATTTACATTATTTGACAATTTTTATTCTTCTGACACCCCCTCCTTGAATAGGGCTTTGCCCGTGAGTGGTGGTGATGTGTTAAAAAAAAAAAAAAATTATATATATATATATATATATATTATAAACTCTGAACTTTGTGAGGTAGCGTAATAAGATGGTCAAAAAGGGGAATCACAAAGTCAGGTTTACAATATAAAAATAAAGGGAGACTGAAACTTCAAAGGAGGCAAAACAAACAACAATAAGTTACTTAATAATATTTATTTACAGCAAAATAATAAACAAAAAATCATTAATGGTAGCAAACATTTAACTGAGCGACTTAGGAGGCTATACAAATAATTAAAGGGTGTTAAACAAATGTTAAGGGGAAAATGGGTCTCAAAAGAAGACGAAGGATAAGTTTATTGACTTTAGTCAAAGACAGGACTTCGACATAAGGATCAAGATCCTTATTTAATCTTTAAACTTGCACAAGCTTCAAGAACTTGTGTTTGCTGAACAAGAAGAAAAAGTTCTTCTAGGATGTTAATGAAAACATCACTCAGCTTTTGGCCACGACCAAATATCGGATTCAAGAATCCGTTCCTTCAATTCCAATTAGCCACGACTAAAAGGACTAGATCCAAGAACCTAGGAAAGTCTTCTCTTTCAATAAATTCAAATCAACTTCCTTTTATAGTCTGTGATCTTAAGTCCGCTACCAATAATAATAATAATAATAATAATAATAATAATAATAATAATAATAATAATAATAATAATAATAAATATAGTTACAATTTATACAAAGAATAAATAAACTTAAGATAAAATAAAGTAAAAAGAAATATTACAATGAGCTTTATGAGCTTCCTCTTATATGAATAATTTGTTAATTTAAAAATAGAAGAAAATCATATCTCGTAAATGTATTGAAGATAAAATAGTTTTACATTACCCTGGGCTTAGATTCAACCCATTTACGAGAGATGAATTTCACAAAAAGTTTATGTAAAGGGTTTACCTACTCACATCATATCACAATTTCGGCATTGTTAATGGAAAATAAATAAAAATAATATAAAATAGTATGAAAATATAACATAAATGTCAAATCGACCTCTCAGAAATCATTAAGAGTTTCTGATGTTTCTCAAAAAAAAAAAACAAGTATCTCTACAATAGATACTCAAACTTGAATCTCTGAGTATTTCAAACAAACGTTTGTTTGACAATAGTCACAACCGGCGGTCTAACATGAATGACCTCCAAAGAGCTACATCCATCAAATGTTAGGATTGGAGCTTTTTAAGGCTCCCCGCAAGATTCTACCAACAAGGCAACAACTTCTTTGTTCCTTTAAACAACTTCTTCACATAATAAAATCATAGATAAATGAATAAATAATTATAAAATAATTCTCATAATATAATTTCTCTCATAATATTTCCATTAACAATATCAAAACAATAATTAAACTAACAACATTTCTACTTTAATTATTATTATAATGATTAGGGGAATTTCTAAAATTGGGTAAATCATTACTTTGTTCACTTTCATTATTAACATTAAATATGGGGTTCCTGGAGGGTAATAGGTTTTATATACGTCTCGGCAGAATCTATACATAAACATTTTTAAGATTATTTACTTCAAGTTTTGCTCTAGTATTAAACTGATTTAGAAAACTTTTAAAATTAGTTTTCCCATTAAAAAATTTAAGTTTTCCTACAATATTAGAAAAGTTTGGCATATTAAAATTTTCATTTTGAACTTCTACTGCTTCTGCCATGATAAATATTTAAAAATGACCTTAAATCTATATATAATGTTTTGTTTTGCCAATTTGAAATCTCAGTCTTATGAATATAATATAAAAGGGGGAAAATCTATATTTCATCAATTTAAAAAAAAATGTCCCAATGAATTTAATACTGTCCCTGCTTAATAACTTTAAAGACAGTCTCAAGCCGTCTATCCCCAATATAAGGATCTCTATTAAAGTAACCATAAGGATCTCACAACTGCCAATCAATATAATTGAGTCCCACCGCACAGCCAGCAATATAAACTCTGAACTTTGTGAGGTAGCGTAATAAGATGGTTAAAAAGGGGAATCACAAAGTCAGGTTTACAATATAAAAATAAAGGGAGACTGAAACTTCAAAGGAGGCAAAACAAACAACAATAAGTTACTTAATAATATTTATTTACAGCAAGATAATAAACAAAAAAATCATTAATGGTAGCAAACATTTAACTGAGCGACTTAGGAGGCTATACAAATAATTAAAAGGTGTTAAACAAAATGTTAAGGGGAAAATGGGTCTCAAAAGAAGACGAAGGATAAGTTTATTGACTTTAGTCAAAGAAATGACTTCGACATAAGGATCAAGATCCTTATTTAATCTTTAAACTTACACAAGTTCAAGAACCTGTGTTGCTGATCAAGAAGAAAACGTTCTCCTTGGATGTTAATGAAAACATCACTCAGCTTTGGTCACGACCAAATATCGGATTCAAGAATCCGTTCCTTCAATTCCAATTAGCCACGACTAAAAGGACTAGATCCAAGAACCTAGTAAAGTCTTCTTCTCAATAATTCAAATCAACTTCTTTTTATAGTCTGAGATCTTAAGTACGCTACCAATAATAATATAATAATAATAATAATAATAATAATATAATAATAATAATAATAATAATAATAAAATATAGTTACAATAATACAAAGAATAAATAAACTTAAGATAAAATAAAGTAAAAAGAAATATTACTATGAGCTTTATGAGCTTCCTCATATATGAATAATTTGTTAATATAAAAATAGAAGAAAATCATATCTCGTAAATGTATTGAAGATAAAATAATTTTACATTAAATATAAACTCTGAACTTTGTGAGGTAGCGTAATAAGATGGTTAAAAAGGGGAATCACAAAGTCAGGTTTACAATATAAAAATAAAGGGAGACTGAAACTTCAAAGGAGGCAAAACAAACAACAATAAGTTACTTAATAATATTTATTTACAGCAATATAATAAACAAAAAAACATTAATGGTAGCAAACATTTAACTGAGCAACTTAGGAGGCTATACAAATAATTAAAAGGTGTTAAACAAAATGTTAAGGGGAAAATGGGTCTCAAAAAGAAGACGAAGGATAAGTTTATTGACTTTAGTCAAAGACAGGACTTCGACATAAGGATCAAGATCCTTATTTAATCTTTAAACTTGCACAAGTTCAAGAACTTGTGTTTGCTGAACAAGAAGAAAAAGTTCTTCTAGGATGTTAATGAAAACATCACTCAGCTTTTGGCCACGACCAAATATCGGATTCAAGAATCCGTTCCTTCAATTCCAATTAGCCACGACTAAAAGGACTAGATCCAAGAACCTAGTAAAGTCTTCTCTTTATAAATTCAAATCAACTTCTTTTATAGTCTGAGATCTTAAGTACGCTACCAATAATAATAATAATAATAATAATAATAATAATAATAATAATAATAATATAATTACAATTTATACAAAGAATAAATAAACTTAAGATAAAATAAAGTAAAAAGAAATATTACAATGAGCTTTATGAGCTTCCTCATATATGAATAATTTGTTAATTTAAAAATAGAAGAAAATCATATCTCGTAAATGTATTGAAGATAAAATAGTTTTACATTACCCTGGGCTTAGATTCAACCCATTTACGAGAGATGAATTTCACAAAAAAGTTTATGTAAAGGGTTTACCTACTCACATCATATCATAATTTCGGCATTGTTAATGGAAAATAAATAAAAATAATATAAAATAGTATGAAAATATAACATAAATGTCAAATCGACCTCTCAGAAATCATTAAGAGTTTCTGATGTTTCTCAAAAAAAAAAAACAAGTATCTCTACAATAGATACTCAAACTTGAATCTCTGAGTATTTCAAACAAACGTTTGTTTGACAATAGTCACTAACCGGCGGTCTAACATGAATGACCTCCAAAGAGCTACATCCATCAAATGTTAGGATTGGAGCTTTTTAAGGCTCCCCGCAAGATTCTACCAACAAGGCAACAACTTCTTTGTTCCTTTAAGCAACTTCTTCACATAATAAAATCATAGATAAATGAATAAATAATTATAAAATAATTCTCATAATATAATTTCTCTCATAATATTTCCATTAACAATATCAAAACAATAATTAAACTAACAACATTTCTACTTTAATTATTATTATAATGATTAGGGGAATTTCTAAAATTGGGTAAATCATTACTTTGTTCACTTTCATTATTAACATTAAATATGGGGTTCCTGGAGGGTAATAGGTTTTATATACGTCTCGGCAGAATCTATACATAAACATTTTAAAATATTACTTTAACTTCTTCTCTCCAGCCTTCAAGTTTTGCTCTACTATTAAACTGATTTAGAAAACTTTTAAAATTAGTTTTCCCATTAAAAAATTTAAGTTTTCCTACAATATTAGAAAAGTTTGGCATATTAAAATTTTCATTTTGAACTTCTACTGCTTCTGCCATGATAAATATTTAAAAATGACCTTAAATCTATATATAATGTTTTGTTTTGCCAATTTGAAATCTCAGTCTTATGAATATAATATAAAAGGGGGAAAATCTATATTTCATCAATTAAAAAAAAAATGTCCCAATGAATACAATCCCTGCTTTATAACTTTAAAAGACAGTCTCAAGCCGTCTATCCCCAATATAAGGATCTCTATTAATGTAACCATAAGGGTTTCACCACTGCCAACCAATATAATTGAGTCCCACCGCACAGCCACCAATATAAACTCTGAACTTTGTGAGGTAGCGTAATAAGATGGTTAAAAAGGGGAATCACAAAGTCAGGTTTACAATATAAAAATAAAGGGAGACTGAAACTTCAAAGGAGGCAAAACAAACAACAATAAGTTACTTAATAATATTTATTTACAGCAAGATAATAAACAAAAAAAACATTAATGGTAGCAAACATTTAACTGAGCGACTTAGGAGGCTATACAAATAATTAAAAGGTGTTAAACAAAATGTTAAGGGGAAAATGGGTCTCAAAAAGAAGACGAAGGATAAGTTTATTGACTTTAGTCAAAGACATGACTTCGACATAAGGATCAAGATCCTTATTTAATCTTTAAACTTGCACAAGCTCAAGAACTTGTGTTTGCTGAACAAGAAGAAAAAGTTCTTCTAGGATGTTAATAAAAACATCACTCAGCTTTTGGCCAAGACCAAATATCGGATTCAAGAATCCGTTCCTTCAATTCCAATTAGCCACGACTAAAAGGACTAGATCCAAGAACCTAGGAAAGTCTTCTTTTCAATAAATTCAAATCAACTTCTTTTTATAGTCTGAGATCTTAAGTACGCTACCAATAATAATAATAATAATAATAATAATAATAATAATAATAATAATAATAATAATAATTACAATTTATAGAAAGAATAAATAAACTTAATATAAAATAAAGTAAAAAGAAATATTACAATGAGCTTTATGAGCTTCCTCATATATGAATAATTTGTTAATTTAAAAATAGAAGAAAATCATATCTCGCAAATGTATTGAAGATAAAATAATTTTACAATATATATATATAGTAGAAGTTCAGACACAATTCCTTAGATGTATCAGAATCTTCATTACCAAATTCAGACTGTTCGGACAAGACTACAGAAATTTTGAAATCTTCAAAACTCGTTCAAAATTCCAAAATCAAACCAAAGGACTTCAACCAGAAGGACCTCAATTGCAGAATGCATTCAAGAATATTAAAAATTTAGGTGTAGTTCCAAATAACCTTTACTTTTTTCTGTTTTTCTGTGCCATTATGAAATTTTCCTATCCTGTGAGATAAACATGAAGTGCTTTAATAAAAGTGCTTATCTTAATCGTGAAAAATATTCACTAATATTCCAATAATTATTAAAATTAAGTATTTTAATAAATTTTCATAAAATTTTAACAAAATATTTGAAATTTTTTTAATAATTTTTCAAATTTTTTTTAAATATTGCTTTACATTTGTTTCCATTTCTACATATATTTTTGTTTTCAGTAGGTTTGTGTATCATTACCACTTCGGAAAGAGTCATCGTCAGGCAATAAAGTTGTAGAAGTGAACACATCAATGTACTCAAATATCTTTTGCTCAAGCATTTTTTGTGAAGGTGACATATATATATATATATATATATATATATATATATATATATATATAATATATATATATATATATATATATATATATATATATATATATATATATATATATATATATATATATATATATATATATATATATATATATATATATATATATATATATATATATATATATATTGTATTAATTTTTAACAAACATTTTTTTTAACCATACATTTTGGACAATCCAGACGATTTAAACCCATTACCAACATCATGTAAATGCATTCTAAGGATGGCGAATACTAACCTTATAAATGACCCTAATGATTCTGATGGAACATATCTTAAAGGGACCGTCTAAGCGTAAAAAAAAGCTCTACGATGATCTTCATAGAGAACGTATTTAAATGGAAACCCTTCTTCTATCGTTTCTGTTTCTTTTAGAAAAAGCTATGGGAAAGTTTTTTTTTAACAGGGTTTTGAACCCCTCTTTTTTCTGACTTTTTTTACAAAATCCTTAATAAAATACATAATATTTAATATTTTTTTCTGTTTTTTCCGTTGAGGATTTGGAAACATATGTAGCTTTTAAAAAAATGCTTAACAAAGTTGATAGCTTTTGGTATAGGTAGTTTGGTATTCGCCTAAACTCATTTGAGTTTTTTTTCCCAATTGTTGACAAATTTCACTAGAATTTTAAAAGATCCGGAGTTATTTCCTAGTTCAAACTTCGTTGGTACCTTCCCCTATGTGTTTCTAGTCCACACAGAAAATTTGAAAAAAATCCATGAGAAACTTTTTTTTTTGGCAAATTTTTTTTCTCTAAAAAGTGATATTACGGGAAAATAACATAAACGTAAAAACTAAAAACGTAAAAATACATTCTATGTTTGACTGGTCATATCTCAGCAACCATTTGGAGTTATGAAAAACTAATTAGATATTTGGAATCAGGAGGACATTTGCTATGTTTAAAAAAAATGTAAAAATTAAAAAAAAATTTCTTTGAGGGTGATTTGCCGACATTTTCAGTATCGTTGAAAGGTGTCACTTGAAAAGTCTTTTTCTCAGGAACGGTTCGGAATTATGAAAAACTAAATACAGATTTGGAAACAGCATAGATTCTACTATAAAACTGATGAAAAAAAGGAAAAAGTTTACTAATAATTTTACCCACCCCTAAAAAGGACGAACATGCTCTTGGGCGATCCACTTAATAATAACAAGCTATTTCTTTACATCTTATTTCTACTGTAGATTCTACTACTACCATTACTACCGATATTTTCTTTGAAACTACCTTTCTTTACCTCAACTACAACTACAGATGCAATACCTAAAACTAATCATCCTATATCAGCTATTTCTAACCAGTATGCCCGTATAGATGTTAATAATCATTTCTTGAAATTTCATTTTGAAACCCATAGTGGTAATATCCCTCCTAAAATTGATCAACAACCAGTTGACTTCAGTTTGAAAAAACATATTCATGGTAATGATGTCATTAATGAAAATTTCGAATGTCAAACAGCAGACATAAATCCTTTATCTATGAGCAGTCCTTATGCTTTAGATATCGTCTTAGCCTTAGAAAGCTCTATAAAAAAGAGCAGAAATGCTAAATTCTTAAAATTCTTTGTTATGGCTACAATTGAAAATAACTGTACTGAGTTATTTCCTGAACCTATAGCCTCTATTGTATTAATCCTACGGAGGGATAGAAACTACAAGGCCAACCGCTGTTTCAAGTGTGCAATCCTACGGAGAGATAGATATTCCGAGGCACATGAAACAGAATATTGACAACCTTAACCTAGGGAGTGAAATGATTCTTCAAATGCTTACAAATTACAAGTCCGAAAATTGTAATTCTGCAAATTACAATGCTACAAAATAAAAGTCTACAAATTACAAGGTCTACCAATAGACAGTTTGGAAATCCACCAAAACACTCCAAATTTAAAAGAAACCTACAGAAGGTTCATTTTCTTTCTCATCATAGAGGAAAATAAACAGAGGTCCTCTAGTCCCAGAAAACTAAGTAAGCCTCAAAGGTCTGATCCTAACCAAAAATTAATTCCTAACCTGAGAAGAAACCCAAATACTTCTGTCATTATAATTTTAATCAAAATTATAAAGAGACAATGAAAACAATTTTTAATTTTTTTAATTTTTCTTTTTTTTACATCTGGTGGGGAAAAGGCCAGAGACCTACCAAAGTTATAATTTTAATCAAAATTATAATTCACAACCTCTATTGCCTAACCATGATTGCAATAAAATTAACACTTAACTATAATAAATCTTATCCACAAAATTCTCAGAATTTAGGACAATATAACAATTCAAATAATAGAAATCAGGTGCATTACAGGCAAGAAAGTATCACAGTAACTACAAACTCTAATAATATTCAACCTGAATATTACAATACTGAAAATAGAAATGACTCAGGCTTTGGAATTAGTAAGCTATCACTAAGACTAAATCGTCCTCAATCGCAATATCCATATTTAACATTAATATTGTTCTTTATTACTCTCTTATTTTCCAACTATAATTTATTAGTTATAGAAAAGTCAGTTATAAGAAGCCCAGTGATTTTAGACAGAAATCTAAATGAACTACTTCATATTAGAAATGCCATTGAATCAGAACACATCTACCCTGAAGAATTAAAGTAAAGTAAAGAATTTAAATTAAGTAAACTAAGAATACTTCACCATAACATAAGAAGCTTATATAAATATTAGGATGATTTCTCGAATTATTTATTTTATCAAAACATTAATATTGACTTTGTAATGCTTAGGGAAGCTTTTCTAAATAACACAATAAAAACAATTTTTTATTTTTTAAAACTTTTTTACATCTGGTGGGGAAAAGGCCAGAGACCTACCAAATTTCGACCAGAAAAAGGAACAAATCGGGATCATGGTTAGAATAAAGGTCGACATGTTCAGAAACACGGCGTTTGTAGAAGTATAAGTCATTCGAAATTGGGTAAATAGATAAAGGAGTGCGTTCCATAACATTAAGCATAACAGTTAAGTCTGGGGTCAGAGAGTTGGACAGAAAAAGGGTGAGACTGTGTAGAAAACGTGTCACACAAGCTCTTCCCAAAAGTGGAGGTATGCGACGAGAGAGCTCGGAAGAAAAGTGTCCGTTGTAATAGCGATGCTAAAGTGAAAGTGACGCAACAATTCGACGGGCAGAAAGAGATTGGAAAGAATTAGTGGGAGTAGGAGAGTTGATAAGACGAAAATCCCTAGACTCCACCTTTTCAAGGAAAGCTATATGAGTGGAACCACCCAAGATGTGTGAGGCGTACTACACGATAGTTAGAGTGTTGAGATGGGTCCTCCTTCTTCGGTACAGGCTAAATGAGCGCACGTTTCCATCAAGAATGGAAGATTATTTATATATATATTTATTTATATATATATTTATATATTTAATATATATATATATTTATATATATTTATATATATATATTTTTCCTCCGGTATTTAATCTTCCACTCTTCAAGGCTTCCATCTGCGATCATCTGAGGGTTGTGCACTAGGTGTGTGTGTTTAAACGAGTTTTCTCCCTTTGTGTGTGCCCCCTCATTGAAAAGGGCTCTGCCCGTGAGTGGTGGCTTTCTGTAAAATAAGAAAAAAGGAAAAAATTTGAAAGAGTGTGTTCTAGACACTACCAGTAGAGTAGTAACTAAATCCCTTTGGCTTACATTTTTTGGAATGTTCAGTTTCTTTGACTGTAAAGTTTCGAATACCACGAAACATTGTTTTTCTTGATTTTAAAAATTTTATATTAATTAATTACTAATTAACCGTTAATTGCATTTTTTTTTGGCTTATATTCTAAGGAGGTTCTAAGATCCGATTTTGGTCAAATTAGGACAGTTTACTCTTTGTATAGCATAGATCAACTCTTTATTCTTAATTGTTTATTCATTTAATTACTTAATTAATTAATTAAATTATGTAATTTTTTATTAATATTACGTAACATTTTGAAACGTCGTTTCCAGGTAATTTTGTTTCGTCAGAACATTCATATGTTGCTTTTCAATAAAATTTTGTTTTGTAATGCATAAAACTGCTTTTTAATTTATTTTCACGCCATTTACTACATACCATTTTTTTAATTTTTTTAAATAGTTTATTTTAATTTTAATCCTTAATTAATCCATTAGTAACATATTAAGACTGTAACCAAGGTACATGATATATATATATATATATATATATATATATATATATATATATATATATATATATATATATATATATATATATATATATATATATATATATATATATATATATATATATATATATATATATATATATATATATATATATATATATATATATATATATATATATATATATATATATATATATATATATATATATATATATATATATATATATATATATATATATATATATATATATATATATATATATATATATATATATATATATATATATGGGAGGACGTAGAGCTGTCCGAAGCGATGCAAGTACCCCCCATTGGGCATAACCCGCGGAGTGATAGAATGGGCTAGTCCATTCCGTTTCACTCCGTTGCCCTTTGATTCATTCCTTTTCGCGTTTCACCTTCTCAGAGGGTCTCTAGTGCACCCTCGCATCATATTGGAGTGTCTGTGCTCCCACTTCTTCCCCAAACTCCCATCTCATGTTCCAACAAATTTACAAGCGCTTACTCGTACACTGCCTTTCTAAAAAGGAAAAAAAAGGTGAAACTCAAAGCCTCAGAGAGCTTCGAGGGGCGGCATCCAAAGAATGCCCTTCATCCACTCCTCACCCCATCATCACTTGAGAGTTGGAAGCCTCCGATGATGGCTATGGTGCCGCCAGGACCCCGCGTTCGGCTTGCCCCTGCTCATGGTGTTCTTTTTTTTATTAATTTCTGTAACATTCGCAATCTTTTTTCTAATTTCCCTTTTGTCGAACATCATCTCTCTTCTTCTAAGCCTCATCTCTTTTTTTCTAACTGAAAATCCAATGTATGAGTGTGCTGACAGCAAACCTTATTCTGTTACCCCCTACTGTCTCTTTCATCAATTTTCAGCTAAAGGCGTGTCTTCCATATTTGTTCACAACAATATTATTTGCTCTCGTGTCTCTAAAATGGAGTCTACTGAGTTTTCAACTTTATGGCTTAAGCTATCTTGCAATTCTACTATTAAATTTATTTGTTCTGTCTATTTATCTCTTAATTCTACTGAATATAATTTTTTTTTACTATTTAAACTCCAAAATAGAGGATAAAGCACAAATAATTTTTTTAGGAAAGCTTACTTAAGAATCTTAATTAACTTAGGAAAAGCATTGGAAATTTACTTAGAATAATTACTTAGAAAATCAACTTAGGAAAAAACTAAGAATCTTAATTTAGGAAAAAACTTAGAAAAACTTACTAAGGAAATTTAAGTTAGGAAAAACTTAGAAAAATTATATAGGAAAACTTACTTAGGAATCTTAATTAACTTACGAAAAACTTAGAAAAACTTACTTAGAAAATTTAACTTAGGAATCTTAGCTTAGGAAAACATACTTAGGAATCTTAACTTTGGAAAAAAATTAGGGAATTTAGCTATGGAAAACTTACTTAGGAATCTTCGCTTAGGAAAAACTGAGGGAAAACTTGGAAAATTTAACTTAGGAATCTTTACATAGGAAAACGTAAGACAAAACTTTGAAAAATTAACTTATAAAGCTTAACTTAAGAAAAGCTTAGGAATCTTAACTTAGGAAAAACTTAGAAAAACTTGCATAGAAAATTTGACTCAGGAAAAACTTACGAAAAATTACATAGGAAACTTTCTTAGGAATCTTAACTTATGAAAACTCAGGAAAAACTTTGAAAATTAAATTTAGAAACCAAAACTTAGGAAAAACTTGTAAATTTATCTTCAGAAAACTTACTTATGATTCTTAACCCAGGAAAAAATTAGAAAGTTACTTAGGAAAAGCTTCCTTAGGAATCGTAACTTAGGAAAAACTCAGGAAAACTTAGAAAATTTAAGTTAGGAATCTTAACTTAGGAGAAATTCAGAAAATCTTAAAAATTTAACATATGAATCTTAACATAGGAAAAACTTAGGGACAAGCTTAAAAATCTTAGAATAGATACTTAGGAAATAAACTTAGGAGAAACCTAGGAATATTAACTTAGGAAATTTAAGTAGAAAAACTTACTTAGGAATATTAACTTCGGAAAAAACTTAGAAAAGTTTAACTTAAGAATCTTAACAAAAGAAAAACTTAGGAAATTTTAACTTAGAAATATTTAATTGCGACTATTTTTATCAGTGTCTTCCGAAATACCGTTTTTTTTGTTGTTTTTTTTGTTTTTTTTTGTGCGTTTTTGCTAATTTTTCGCAATGTCCCAAAGGATTTCTTTTTCCTCTAGCGGCTCCCTATAGCAGTTTTCCTTCAATTTTATGGCTCCTACTTGCTCCAACCTATCAATGGAATCATCCTATTTCCAAACATTTCCTATATTTTTGAAAATAGTAAAAAATTTATTTCTGTCATAGCATAAAAAAAATCACTGTATCTCGAATTCCTGGCATCATTCCAAATAATTTCTAAAATTTCCCAATTATATATATATATATATATATATATATATATATATATATATATATATATATATATATATATATATATATATATATATATATATATATATATATATATATATATATATATATATATATATATATATATATATATATATATATATATATATATATGTATATATATAGTATATATATATATATATATATCGCATACCCATCCGCATCCTCTGAGTATCCTCATCATAATTAACATCAGCATCTGAACTTACGAAAATTCAACTTCCGCATCTGCACTTACGAAAATTATACATCTTCATCGGCATACACACTTTCAAAAATTCAACATTAGCATCAACATCCGCCTTCGCACTTTCGAAAATTCAACATTTGCATCCACACTTAACTAAAATTACATATCCGCTTCCGCAAATGAGAAAATATGACATACGATCCATTACTAATTATATATATATATATATATATATATATATATATATATATATATATATATATATATATATATATATATATATATATATATATATATATATATATATATATAGTAGAAGTTCAGACCCAATTCCTTAGATGTATCAGCCTCTTCATCACCAAATTTAGACTGATCGGACAAGACTACAGAAATTTTGAAGACTTCAAAACTCGTTAAAAATTCCAAAATCAAACCAAAGGACTTCAACCAGAAGGACCTCAATTGCAGAATGCATTCAAGAATATTAAAAATTTAGGTGTAGTTCCAAATAACCTTTACTTTTTTCTGTTTTTCTGTGCCATTATGAAATTTTCGTATCCTGTGAGATAAACATGAAGTGCTTTAATAAAAGTGCTTATCTTAATCGTGAAAAATATTCACTAATATTCCAATAATTATTAAAATTAAGTATTTTAATAAATTTTCATAAAATTTTAACAAAATTTTTGAAATTTTTTTAATAATTTTTCAATTTTTTTTAAATATTGCTTTACATTTGTTTCCATTTCTACAAATATTTATTATTTTCAGTAGGTTTGTGTATCATTACCACTTCGGAACGACTCATCGTCAGGCAATAAAGTTGTAGAAGTGAACACATCAATGTACTCAAATATCTTTTGCTCAAGCATTTTTTGTGAAGGTGATATATATATATATATATATATATATATATATATATATATATATATATATATATATATATATATATATATATATATATATATATATATATATATATATATTGTATATATATATATATATATATATATATATATATATATATATATATATTGTATATATATATATATATATATATATATATCAAACATTTTTTTTAACCATACATTTTGGACAATCCAGACGATTTAAACCCATTACCAACATCATGTAAATGCATTCTAAGGATGGCGAATACTAACCTTATAAATGACCCTAATGATTCTGATGGAACATATCTTAAAGGGACCGTCTAAGCGTAAAAAAAAGCTCTACGATGATCTTCATAGAGAACGTATTTAAATGGAAACCCTTCTTCTATCGTTTCTGTTTCTTTTAGAAAAAGCTATGGGAAAGTTTTTTTTTAACAGGGTTTTGAACCCCTCTTTTTTCTGACTTTTTTTTACAAAATCCTTAATAAAATACATAATATTTAATATTTTTTTCTGTTTTTTCCGTTGAGGATTTGGAAACATATGTAGCTTTTAAAAAAATGCTTAACAAAGTTGATAGCTTTTGGTATAGGTAGTTTGGTATTCGCCTAAACTCATTTGAGTTTTTTTTCCCAATTGTTGACAAATTTCACTCGATTTTTAAAAGATCCGGAGTTATTTCCTAGTTCAAACTTCGTTGGTACCTTCCTCCATGTGTTTCTAGTCCACACAGAAAATTTGAAAAAAATCCATGAGAAACTTTTTTTTTTAGGCAAATTTTTTTCTCTAAAAAGTGATATTACGGGAAAATAACATAAACGTAAAAACGTAAAAACGTAAAAATACATTCTATGTTTGACTGGTCATATCTCAGCAACCATTTGGAGTTATGAAAAACTAATTACATATTTGGAATCAGGAGGACATTTGCTATGTTTAAAAAAATGTAAAAATTAAAAAAAAATTTTCTTTGAGGGTGATTTGCCGACATTTTCAGTATCGTTGAAAGGTGTCACTTGAAAAGTCTTTTTCTCAGGAACCGTTCGGAATTATGAAAAACTAAATACAGATTTGGAATCAGCATAGATTTTACTATAAAATTGCTGAAAAAATAATAATATTTCCCCCAAAAGTTGGAGTCTCTATTGGTGGGGTTCCCCCCGTTTGAGATTTTTTTAGTGGTCATATCTCGGCAAATGTTTGGAAATATGCAAAACTAATTCATATTTGGAATCAGCAGAATATTTGCTATTAGAATATTTCAAAACAAATTTTAAAGACTCCAAACCCAAAAAAAAGTGCATGGCATTACGCCCATTTAACATTTTCAAAGTCATTCGACAGGGGTCACTTTAAAAGTCTTTTTCTCACGAACCGCTTGGAATTTTAAAAAACTGATTACAGATTTGGAATCGGCATAGATTCTACTATAAAACTGATGAAAAAAAGGAAAAAGTTTACTAATAATTTTACCCACCCCCAAAAAGTACGAACATGCTCTTGGGCGATCCACTTAATAATAACAAGCTATTTCTTTACATCTTATTTCTACTGTAGATTCTACTACTACCATTACTACCGATATTTTCTTTGAAACTACCTTTCTTTACCTCAACTACAACTACAGATGCAATACCTAAAACTAATCATCCTATACCAGCTATTTCTAACCAGTATGCCCGTATAGATGTTAATAATCATTTCTTGAAATTTCATTTTGAAACCCATAGTGGTAATATCCCTCCTAAAATGATCAACAACCAGTTGACTTCAGTTTGAAAAAACATATTCATGGTAATGATGTCATTAATGAAAATTTCGAATGTCAAACAGCAAACATAAATCCTTTATCTACGAGCAGTCCTTATGCTTTAGATATCGTCTTAGCCTTAGAAAGCTCTATAAAAAAGAGCAGAAATGCTAAATTCTTAAAATTCTTTGTTATGGCTACAATTGAAAATAACTGTACTGAGTTATTTCCTGAACCTATAGCCTCTATTGTATTATCCTACGAAGGGATAGAAACTACAAGGCCAACCGCTGTTTCAAGTGTGCAATCCTACGGAGAGATAGATATTCCGAGGCACATGAAACAGAATATTGACAACCTTAACTTAGGGAGTGCAAATGATTCTTCAAATGCTACAAATTACAAGTAAGAAAATTACAATTCTACAAATTACAATTCTACAAATTAAAAGTCTTCAAATTACAAGTCTACCAATAGACAGTTTAGAAATCCACCAAACACTCCATATTTAAAAGAAACCTACAGAAGGTTCATTTTCTTTCTCATCATAGAGAAAATAAACAGAGGTCCTCTAGTCCAGATAACTAAGTAACCCTCAAAGGTCTGATCCTAACCAAAAATTAATTCCTAACCTGAGAAGAAACCCAAATACTTCTGTCATTATAATTTTAATCAAAATTATAATGACACAATGAAAACAATTTTTAATTTTTTAAATTTTTTTTTTTTACATCTGGTGGGGAAAAGGCCAGAGACCTACCAAAATTATAATTCTAATCAAAATTATAATTCACAACCTCTACTGCCTAACCATGATTGCAATAAACCTAACACCTAACTAAAATAAATCTTATCCACAAAATTCTCAGAATTTAGGACAATATAACAATTCAAATAATAGAAATCAGGTGCATTACAGGCAAGAAAGTATCACAGTAACTACAAACTCTAATAATATTCAACCTGAATATTACAATACTGAAAATAGAAATGACTCAGGCTTTGGAATTAGTAAGCTATCACTAAGACTAAATCGCCCTCAATCGCAATATCCATATTTAACATTAATATTATTGTTATTTATTACTCTCTTATTTTCCAACTATAATTTATTAGTTATAGAAAAGTCAGTTATAAGAAGCCCAGTGATTGCAGAAAGAAACCTAAATGAACTACTTCATATTAGAAATGCCATTGAATCAGAACACATCTACCCTGAAGAATTAAAGTAAAGTAAAGAATTTAAATTAAGTAAACTAAGAATACTTCACCATAACATAAGAAGCCTATATAAATATTAGGATGATTTCTCGAATTATTTATTTTATCAAAACATTAATTTTGACTTTGTAATGCTTAGGGAAGCTTTTCTAAATAACACAATAAAAACAATTTTTTATTTTTAAAACTTTTTTTACATCTGGTGGGGAAAAGGCCAGAGACCTACCAAATTTCCACCAGAAAAAGGAACAAATCGGGATCATGGTTAGAATAAAGGTCGACATGTTCAGAAACACGGCGTTTGTAGAAGCATAAGTAATACGAAATTGGGTAAATAGATAAAGGAGTGCGTTCCAGACTTTCCAGTAGAGTCATATATGATTAAGCATAACAGTTAAGTCTGGGGTCAGAGAGTTGTACAGAAAAAGGGTGAGACTGTGTAGAAAACGTGTCACACTAGCTCTTCCCAAAAGTGGAGGTATACGACGAGAGAGCTCGGAAAAAAAGTGTCCGTTGTAATAGCGATGCTAAAGTGAAAGTGACGCAACAATTCGACGGGCAGAAAGAGATTGAAAAGAATTAGTGGGAGTAGGAGAGTTGATAAGACGAAAAGCCCTAGACTCCACCTTTTCAAGGAAAGCTATATGAGTGGAACCACCCAAGATGTGTGAGGCGTACTCCACGATAGTTAGAGTGTTGAGATTGGTCCTCCTTCTTCGGTACAGGCTGAATGAGCGCAAGTTTCCATCAAGAATGGAAGATTGAAGTAGAAGGACATAGACGAAATAGTTTACCAAGGTAGGGTGCAAGCTTGGAAGCACAAATTTTGAGGACCATATGAGAGATACCGTCAGGACCGTACGTCTTCTTAATGTTAAGCTCAGAGAGAGAGCAGAAATGACGTCTTTAGAAGAAACTACAACTTTAGACATTAATGGTTTGGATGTGGTTGAAACAGTAAGATCAGCTCCGGAATCACCTAAGGTTGAATTAGAGGCAAAATTTTGAGCAAAGAGTTCAGGTTTAGAAGGAGGCAAAAAGGTTATTCATCCGTCAAAGAAATTAAAGGAGGGAAAGAGGACGAAGCAAACAAAGAGTTTAAATTTCCCATTATCCGGATACAATGGAACACATCTAATTAGAAACGACAGATTGGGAGGTGGAGTTTGCATCTGCGTAAGAATCGTGAAATACTATTCACAATATTCCAATAAATATTTAAATATAGTATATTAATGACTTTTCATAAAAGTTAAACAAAATATTTGAAAATTTTTAATAATTTTAAAAATTTTTTTTTAAAAATATTGCTTTACATTTGTTTCCATTTCTACAGATATTTTTGTTTTCAGTAGGTTTGTGTATCATTACCACCTCAGAACGACTCATCGTCTGGCAATAAAGGAATAGAAGTGAACACATCATATACTCAAATTTCTTTTGCTGAAACATTTTTCTGAAGGTGACATATATATATATATATATATATATATATATATATATATATATATATATATATATATATATATATATATATATATATATATATATATATATATATATATATATATATATATATATATATATATATATATATATATATATATATATATATATATATATATATATATATATATATATATATATATATATATATATATATATATATATATATATATATATATATATATATATATATATATATAGCGGCTCCGGCTCAGTCGATCGAGCACTCGTGATAGCAATCAAGAGGTCCAGGGATCGAGGTCTGGCCGGAGCGGGAAATGTGAGCGATTTCTCCTTGCGCATAGTTCCGAATGACTCAGTCGTTAAACGAATACATCAGTGGAGTGCTCTTGCCACTGATGGTAATAATCTCCGGCATCCGCGATAGGCCTGGCCCAGCCAGCGGTATCCGCCTTGGGCCCTTGAAACTCAGGGATCTTCCTCGAAAGATCCCGCTGACAGGACTTAGTCCTACCTAGGGAAAGGTGATTATTATTTTAGGTGATTATCTATGAGCAGTCCTTAAGCCTTAGATATCATTTTAGCCTTAGAAAGCTCTACAGAAAAGAGTAAAAATGCTAAATTCTAAGAATTCTTTGTTATGGATACAATGAAAAATAACTACTGAGTTTTTTCCGGAGCATATATTTTCTATTGTACAATCATAAAGAGGGATTGAAACTCCGAGTCCAACCGCTGTTTCAAATGTGCAATCCTACCAAGGGATAGATATTCCGAGGCACATGAAACAGATTATTGACAACCTTTACCTAGGGAGTAGACATGATTCTTCAAATACTACAAATTACAAGTCCGGAAATTACAATTCTACAAATTAAAAATCTACTAATAGGCAGTTTGGAAATCTACAAAACATTCCAAATTTACCAGAAACCCATTGAAAGGTTCATTTTCTTTCTCCTTATAGGGAAAATAAACAGAGGTCCTCTAGTCCCAGAAAACTATGTGAGCCTCAAAGATCTGATCCTAACCAAATATTAATTTCCTAACCTGAGAAGAAACCTAAATACTTCTCGTTGTTATAATTTTAATCAAAATTATAATCCATAACCTCTATTGCTTAACCCTGATTACAATCACCCTAATTATAATAGATTCTACCCACAAAATTCTCAGAATTTCGGACTTTATAACAATTCAAATAATAATCAGATGCATTACATGCAAGAAAGTATCCCAGTGAATACAAACTCTAATAATATTCAACCTGAATATTACAATACTGAAAATAGAAATGACTCAGACTTTGGAATTAGTAAGCTGTTACTAAGACCAAATCGCCTTCAATCACAATATCCATATTTAACATTGATATTACTCTCTTAAATTACTACTATTATTTATTAGTTTTAGAAAAATCATTTACAGGAAGGCCAGTGATTGCAGACAGAAATCTAAATGAACTACTTCATATTAGAAATGCCATTAAATCAGGATATATCTACCCTGAAGAATTAAAGTAAGATAAAGCATTTAAATTAAGTAAACTAAAAATACTTCACTATAACATAAGAAGCCTACCTAAATATCATGATGATTTCACAATATATTTATCTTATCAAAACATAAATTTTGAATTTGTAGTGCTTAGTAAAGCTTTTCTAAATAACCACAATAAATTTTTTTTTATTTTTAAAAATATTTTTTTACCTCTGGTGGGCAAAGGCCAGAGGCCTACCAAATTTCCAAAAGAAAAAAAGGAACAAATCAGGATAATGGTCAGATTAAAGGCCGACATGTTCAGAAACACGGATTTTGGAGGAGTGTAAGTAATAAGAAATTGGGTAAATAGATACTATTTTAATAGTTTCAGTAATTTTAATATTAATTATTTTTTTAATGTTAGTTTACGATATTGTGCGTTTGCGTGCTTGAGTGAGTTTATGCGTGCTTGAGTGATTGTGTGTGTACGTGTGTTTGTTCTTTTTTTATCTTTCTTTTTTTTATGTCTAATTTGAATGATCGTGGGGTTGGGGTAGAAGGGGACTTTATTACCTTTGCTAACGTTCGTGGCCTTTGATCTAATTTCGTGTCTGTTGAACACCACCTCAATACCTCTGGTCCTAACCTTTTGCTTCTGTCAGAGACCCAGCTGGAAAAGGGATTCCTTCTTTAGCAATCTTAATATCTCTAACTACAACTTTTTTCACAATTTCCGTCTAAATGGCGTATTCTGTGCCTATATTAACATTACACTCCTGTGACACGTCTCATAAATTTAGAATCTCCTAAATTCGATGTTTTATGGCTAAAAATCTGTCTTCCTACTACTACAATTATCTTGTGTTTCTGCTACTGCTTCCCTAATGGAACAGATTTTTTAGTTCTTTTTTAATATCTTACTACTTCTCACGAGGCTGTCACTTCTTCTCATCCAATTGCTGATGTCCTCTATTTAGGGGATTTCCACGTACACCACACTGAATGGTTGGGTTCCTTTCATACTGATACAGGTGGGAGGGAGGCCAAATCTTTTAGCATTCTTGATGATCTAGAGCAATTGATTAGGGAACCAACACATATTCCAGATTGTCCTAACCAATTCTTGAATACACTTGATTTATGTTTCACCACTACTCCTTCTAGATATAAATACATCATTTTCCTTCCTATTGGTAACTCTAACCATAATCTTATAGCTCTTAGTTATAATGCTCTCTCTCCAACAGCTCCACCATGCCCTAAACTTATTTTCTGGCACTTTAATCGGGCTAATTGGGGGGCAATGCGCCGCTTCTTTGGACTGAATCTTGCTTTGTCTCGGGGAACGCTTCTGTATCTGCTGAAAAGAGTGGTGGCAGTCTAAACATAAGCAACAAACTGCTTTGGAAACCACATATTACAATAGTTGCTAAAGCGGCCTCTAAGGAGCTGAAAATTCTGTTCAGATTGAGAGAATTTTTTTCCTGAGCAGTTACTCCAAATATATTAAGGTATTATTCGCCCTTGTATAGAGTACTGTTCTCACATTTGGGGGGGGCTCCTGCTCCTCCTCTCTTCTGAATAGGGTTGAGTCAAAAGCTAAGAGATTAATAAACTGTCCCCTACTTTCAAACTCTCTTGACCCTCTGTCTCTGCAACGTGACGTTGGCGCGCTCTCTCTTTCTATAGGTACTAACTACAATGGCAGGTGCACTAGGGAATTGGCCTCTCACATTCCTCCATCGTTGCGTCGTCCTTGTTGCATAAGAGGTGCGGTGCTTTCACACGAATTTTGCGTGGACGTAGAAAACCCCAGGCAAGCTCATTGTGGTGCCTCCTTTCCAGCCACCTCTATTCTGTGGAACTCTCTATTATAATCTATTTTTCCTCCGGTGTTTAATCTTCCACTCTTCAAGGCTTCCATCTGCGATCATCTGAGGGTTGTGCGCTAGGTGTGTGTGTTTAAACGAGTTTTCTCCCTTTGTGTGTGCCCCCTCATTGAAAAGGGCTCTGCCCGTGAGTGGTGGCTTTCTGTAAAATAAGAAAAAAGGAAAAAATTTGAAAAAGTGTGTTCTAGACACTACCAGTAGAGTAGTAACTAAATCCCTTTGGCTTACATTTTTGGAATGTTCAGTTTCTTTGACTGTAAAGTTTCGAATACCACGAAACATTGTTTTTCTTGATTTTCCAAATTTTATATTAATTAATTACTAATTAACCGTTAATTGCATTTTTTTTGGCTTATATTCTAAGGAGGTTCTAAGATCCGATTTTGGTCAAATTTGGACAGTTTACTCTTTGTATAGCATAGATCAACTTGTTATTCTTAATTGTTTATTCATTTAATTACTTAATTAATTAATTAAATTATGTAATTTTTTATTAATATTACGTAACATTTTGAAACGTCGTTTCCAGGTAATTTTGTTTCTCAGAACATTCATATGTTGCTTTTCACTAAAATTTTGTTTTGTAATGCATAAAACTGCTTTTTAATTTATTTTCACGACATTTACTTCATACCATTTTTTTTTTTAATAGTTTATTTTAATTTTAATCCTTAATTAATCCAAAAAAAAAAAAAAAAAAAAAAAAAAAAAAAAAAAAAATATATATAATATATATATATATATATATATATATATATATATATATATATATATATATATATATATATATATATATATATATATATATATATATATATATATATATATATATATATATATATATATATATATATATATATATATATATATATATATATATATATATATATATATATATATATATATATATATATATATATATATATATATATATATATATATATATAATATATATATATATATATATATATATATATATATATATATATATATATATATATATATATATATATATATATATATATATATATATATATATATATATATATATATATATATATATATATATATATATATATATATATATATATATATATATATATATATATATATATATATATATATATATATATACCACCCACAAAAACCTCACCACCGCAACATCTCTCACACAAGACTACATAACACAACTCCAATCCTGGCTAGCAGAAAACAGGATGACGGCATTCCCAAACAAATCCTCCATAACTCTTATAACAACAGACAAACACATATCCAACACCCACCCACAAGTCATACTAAACAACACCCCCATACCCCTCAACAAAACCCTAAAAATTCTCGGCCTAACATTTGACACTCACCTCTCCTTCTCCAAGCACATTCAAAATACCACCTCAGCCGCAAACAGAAAACTCAACATCCTCAAAACAGTGGCCAATACAGACATAAACAATAACATACAAACCTCAATTGCAATCTACAAACAATTTATACGCCCCACCATTAACTACGCCTCCCCTGTCTGGCACCCTCTGCTCTCCGACAAAAACTTAACGACACTCCAAATAACGCAAAATAAAGCCCTTCGCACCATCACCGGCTGCACACGCACAACCCCTCAACAACACCTACATAACGAAACCAAGATACTACCTATAAGGAATCACCTCGAAATGATAGGCACCCAATTTTACGCAAAAACACGTCTACCCACACACCCATGTCACAATACTCTCCTCCAACCTACCCCACAGAGACTAACACAGCCTCCATCGTCCACAGGCGCCTTTTACAAACAGATCCTAAATCTCATCCCCCTCCTCCCCCAATACCACAACAACCAAACATATACACACTCAACTAACACATTCATACATGATCAACAGACCTCCAAACAACATCCTTAACAGACAACCTCCCGAAATAAACCCCGACTTCAACAACCTCCCAAGACACTTACAAACCTCACTTGCAAGATTGAGATGCGGGCACCATCCAAACCTACAACATTACAAACACAAATTCAAAATAAACCAGGCAGCATCTCCCACCTGTACTAGATGCGGAATGGCCCCGGAGACCGTGAAACACTTTCTATTACGCTGTCCTTCCAACTCTCGCCCCAAAATCTTCTGGGGCATCAATTCTTTGAAGGATCTCTGGACGAGACCGACGGCGGCGGGAGGCTTCATTAGCGAAGTGTGGCCGCCTCAACATGGGGTGGTCAGGGGGTGAGAAGGTAAAAAAAAAAAAAGGTATATATATATATATATATATATATATATATATATATATATATATATATATATATATATATATAATATATATATGGAGGACGTAGTGCTGTCCGAAGCGATGCAAGTACCCCCCATTGGGCATAACCCGCGGAGTGATAGAATGGGCTAGTCCATTCCGTTTCACTCCGTTGCCCTTTGAGTCATTCCTTTTCGCGTTTCACCTTCTCAGAGGGTCTCTAGTGCACCCTCGCCTCATATTGGAGTGTCTGTGCTCCCACTTCTTCCCCAAACTCCCATCTCATGTTCCAACAAATTTACAAGCGCTTACTCGTACACTGCCTTTCTAAAAAGGAAAAAAAGGTGAAACTCAAAGCCTCAGAGAGCTTTGAGGGGCGGCAGAAAAAAAAAAAAAAAATTCTAAAGCATTCATAGTACTGAGATAACTGTAAGCTAATAATTATTACAGCGATAAGGCCAGTGGTAATAAATAATATCAATAATAACAATAATAATAATAACAATAAATAATAATAATAATAATAAAAGTAATAATATAATAATAATAATAATAATAATAAAAATAATAATAATAATAAGAAGAAGAATAATAGTAATAATAATAACAATAATAATAATAGTAATAATAATAAATAATAAAAATAATAATATTAATAGCAATAATTATAACAAAATTTACAATAATAATAATAAAAAGAACAAATATAATAGTAAATTATGATAGTAATAAAAATAATTGTAATAAAAATAATAGTAATAAAAACAATAATAATAGTAATAATAATAATAATTATAAACAATAGAAATAATAATAAACAATAAATAATAATAAACAATAAATAATAATGGTAATAATAATAGTGGTAATAATAATAATATCAATAATAACAATAATAATAATAACAATAAATAGTAATAATAAGAATAATAATAAAAGTAATAATATTAATAATAATAATAATAAACCATAATTATAATAATAAAAATAATAATAATAAGAAGAAGAAGAATAATAGTAATAATAATAACAATAATAATAATAGTAATAATAATAAATAATAAAAATAATAAATTATTTTTTTTTTTTTTTTTTTTTTTTTTTACAATAATAATAATAAAAAGAACAAATATAATAGTAAATTATGATAGTAATAAAAATAATTGTAATAAAAATAATAGTAATAAAAACAATAATAATAGTAATAATAATAATAATTATAAACAATAGAAATAATAATAAACAATAAATAATAATGGTAACAACAATAATAATATTAATAATAATAATAATAATAATAATAATAATAATAATAATAATAATAATAATAATAATAATAATAATAATAATAATAATAATAATAATAATAATAATAATAAATACCAGTAATCACAATAATAGTAGTACTAAATAATAATAATAATAATAATAATAATAATAAAAATAATAAGTAATAATAATAATAGTAATAATAATAATAATTATAAATAATAATAATAATAATAAATGATAATAATAATAATAATAAAAATAATAATAATAATAATAACAATAATAATAATAATAATAATAATAATAATAATAATAATAATAATAATAATAATAATAATAATAAGAAGAAGAAGAAGAAGAAGAAGAAGAAGAAGAATAACTAGCAATGACATATTCAAAAATTGTATAAATATTAGTTTCGAAAGATGATAATTACAATTTTTATAATATTATGAACCGTAATAATACTAAAATTTTTACTATAAGTGGGGTAAAGAATTTTGTGATTTTGAGTTAGTGTGTAGTTAAGTGGTTAGGTCGGGTATTCTAGTGTTTTGATAGCAGGTGATTTTTGACATGTTTACGGAATGTGAAAAGTGTTGCTAGTTCCTGAATGTTTTTTGGAAGATCATTCCATTTTTCAATGCCCTTATATGATATAGCTCTCCGAGATTTTGTTAATGTGTACTTTGTTTTGCTTAGTTTATGTGAGCGTGTGCTGCGTATATTTAGTCTTCTTACATTTTGGTTATTCATTATTAACTCTGACAGTAATTTATTTGACAATCCATTTATGATTTTGAATATTTGGGTAGTCATTGTAAGAGTGAGCATATCATGCAGTTTGAGTATGGATAATTGTTTGAAAAGTGGGCTTGTATGTTCATAGTGATTGCGTGTTCCAGATATTTTACGAATTATTTTTTTATGTAGTTTTATTAAGGGTTGTAGCAGATATTCACTTGTACATCCCCAAACTGGTAAATTGTATAGTAGGTGAGGGTAGACAAGTCTGAAATATAGGTTTTTTAGTATATATTTTTTAGAATAGAGTTTCTTATCTTTAGGAATGCATAGGTAGCATATGCAAGTTTACTAATAAGACTATTTATGTGATTTTTAAAGGAAAGTTTTTCATCGAAAATAATTCCTAATAATTTTGCAGATTTAGTTCTATTTATGGTTGTACCTTTTGCCATGACATTTAGAGTTGATAGGAATTTTAATGTTTGTCATTATTGAGTATTGTGTTTTTTATAGGTTAAGGGAAAGCCTGTTTGCCTCTACCCATGTTACAATATTTTCTAATACATTATTTACTTTTGTGTTTAGTGTATCTATGTTACTGTCTGTTATTAGTATTGCGGTATCATCGGCGTATTGTGAATGTAAAGAATCATGACAATTTTGGAAGTCATTAGTATATATGTTAAAGAATAGAGGACCCAAAATAGATCCCTGAGGCACTCCTTGAGAAATTGGAGCGAAAGAGGATGAGACATCTCCTAATTTCACGTATTGTGTTCTACCAGATAAATATGATTGGAACCAGTTTATGGAGTCTTTTGAAACGCCAAGCCTATTTAATTTTTGTAAGAGTAAGTTGTGCGGAACGACATCAAATGCTTTTGAGAAGTCTAACAGTAATAGTATGCATGTTTGCTTATCGTTTAGTGCTTTGTATATGTTTTCTGTAAGGAGAGTTAGTGCATCTTCTGTATTACGGTTTTTTGTAAATCTAAACTGAGTCTGTGAGAGAAGTTCATTTGCGTAGAGGTAATTAGTAAGTTGTGTATGTACCAATTTCTCGAATAATTTTCCAACTGTATGAAGGATAGAGATTGGACGGAAGTTATTAGGAACAGAAGTGTCTATGGATTTAGGAACGGGAGTAACCCTTGCTATTTTTAGTTCTTCTGGAAAGTAGCCTAATTCAAGTGAAGTGTTGTAGAGGATCGCTAATATTGGAGAGATTTCATTTGCGCAGTATTTGTAAATCCAGTTGGGGACACTATGAATGTCAGAGTTTTTGTTTTTCAAACTATTTATTGCACATTTGACTTCGGAACTAATGTTTGTAAAGGAGAATTTTTTGACCTTTGTGGTTTCTAGGTAGTCAGTTGAAGATACACTTGTTTGGGGAATTTCTGCTGCTACTTTAGCTCCTATAGTTGTAAAATAGGAGTTTAATTCATTAACAATGAGTTGCATATCGGCCACTATCTCGTCTTTAACTTTCATTTCCGGAATTATAACTTCATTGTTTTTGTGACGGTTTAAGATGTTATTTATCAATCTCCATGTTGATTTGGCATCGTTTTGAGTTTGTTGAAATTTGTTTTCAAGATAGTTGGCTTTAGATTTTCTAATTAGCTTTTTCAATAATGAAGAATATGCGATGAATGTTTGCATTGGTATGATGCCTCTCTTAACACTTTTATAGAGTTTGTGTTTTTGCTTTATTGAGTTTAGCAACGCTTTTGTTAACCATTTATTCATAATCCTTTTTTCTGTAGCAGTTTTGTGTTTTATGGGAAAGTGTTTGTTGTAAATACTGTATAAATTATGGTTGAATAATTTGAATTTTTCATCAATTGAAACATAGGCACTGTGCACAAAAGAAAAATCTGTTGACTTTATTTGGCTTAGGAAATTATTTTTACGGTCATTAGATACGAGTCTAAAGGCTATTTTCTT
>SEYY01010355.1:0-2500 GCA_009176605.1 Armadillidium nasatum
CAAAAATAAAGGTAAAATTCCTAAAAGGTATGACGTAATGTGCTTATTTTCCGTCTGGCTGTCTGTATGCGTTTGTTACAAATATTTTGTATCTACGAAACAAGTAAGTTACAAACTCTAAATTTGGATTGTTGACCAAAACAACCAACTACGTATAAATGCACTGTCTGTTTGTGTTACGCATTACTTTGTAACTCATTGACTGTGTGTGTCTCTTACGTGTTTATTTCGTTATTGAATATGGAACGTAATTACCAAGTGTATTCAAACTCTGAACTAGCTGACATGCATTTAATGAATGGGATGGGATGCTGCAATAGTTCTGCAGCAAGACGTTTGTACCATGAGAAATATCCCAAACGAATTTGTCCAAGCGCCAGGTTTTTTGCCACTATTCATCAATGACTGTCTAAAACAGGTTATTTGCAGTCCAAAGAGCACACTAATGCAGGCAGACCCCGATCTACTAGGACTGTTGATTTAGAAGAATTAGTTCTTAATGAAATATCTGAGCATCCTGAAAAGAGCACGCGAGAATTGTCACTACAGTTTAATTCGAACCAATCTAGTATTTGGAGGTTACTACAAGAGCAACAGTTACTCTCGTACCAAGTCCAACAGGTGCATACTCTATTGACACGTGACTATGCTCCTCGTGTTGTTTTTTGTCAATGGTTTTGGGACAAATGTATTGACCCAAACTTTTTATCGAAAGTTTTATTTACCAACGAGGCTCACTTTACAAGAACAACTATCGTTAACGTTCAGAATGAACACATTTGGGCAGACGAGAATCCTCATGCCATCAAACAGAATCGTTCACAACATCAGTTTTCAGTAAAAATTTTGGCAGGAATTTTAAATGATCATCTATTTATGTTCGAGCTGCCTCCAGGGCTTAATGGTATAATCTACTTAAACTTTTTGAAACATGAGCCCCGTACCTTGCTTGCTTGATGATGTACCTCTTCATTTGCACTTCAACATGTGGTTTATGCATGATGGGGCTCCTGCACACTTTAGTGCTGCAGTTCATGAACACTTGAATGACACATTTCCCAATCAATGGATATAGGTCGAGGTGTCCCAGTTCCGTGTTCAGCAAGGTCACCAGACTTAAATCCTTTGGATTATTTCCTTTGGGGGCTTTTAAAGACCTTAGTATACTCTTCTCCAATCGACACCGTTGAAGACTTATGATTAAGTGTTATGAACGGAATTGAAACGATCAATCAGACTCCTGGAATATTTGAACGGGTCCGACAATCGATGAGAAGACGCCTGGACTCATGCATTGGAACAACGGAGGTCATTTTCAACATCATCTTTAGTCTTTTGAAATAATTTGTATTGTATACATTATGTTCATAGGAACTTTTACCTTTATTTTTGCCTGTCTTATCAGTTACCAAAAACTTCTTACCATAATTTTGAATCACCCTATATATATATATTATATATATATATTCAAGTTAACTTTAGGTGTCACATTTCAGCTTGAGAGCTAGAGGTAAAATAAAAATCATATTGGGGAAAACGTGTTAATAAGTCCAATATTATTGAAGCGTAAAAAGTAATTTTTTTTAAATAGTAATATATATATATATATATATATATATATATATATATATATATATATATATATATATATAATATATATATATATATATATATATATATATATATATATATATATATATAAATACAATAAAAAATTAAAATTAAATATCCTTTAATAACTTATATTCATTCAACCACATGTATAATTTTACTACTAACCTAACCTAATCTAACCTAATCTAACCTACCTAACTAAATACCTATATAATAACTTATATATATATATAATATATATATATATATATATATACTATAATATATTATATATATATATATATATATATATATATATATATATATATATTATATATATATATATATATATATATATATATATATAATATATATATATATATATATATATATCTAGTTACAGTACATTGCAGAAAATAATGGTCGAAGGACATATATGGCAACTGGTATTAAATTATTTTTCTTATTTTTGTATAAATGAAAGACATTCGAAGAACAGTTGCTTCACCATTCGCAGTAAAATTATCAGTTTTTATTTTTTTTTAAATAATTTTTCATTTTATTATGTATTTATATTACTTTACAGTAAAGTAATATTATGTGTTGAATGAATTTAAACATATTTTGACTTCATATTTTCAATATAGTGAAAAATAGAGAAGTATCGTGCCAGAAAGAATTACTACAATTGATTTAATTAGGTTAGGTTTCGTTAGATTAACATAACAAATCATTATCTCTAGTTATGTTGTTTAGGTCTATTAAATCCATTGTTAGATTCTAATAACGTAATAGAATCAACATTCAATTTCTCTAATGCTTTTAATTTTTTACTCTCAATATAGGCAAAGTTAGTATAATAATAATTATGTAATTAAATATCGGTAATACTTTAATGTATGGGGCC
>SEYY01010355.1:5000-12500 GCA_009176605.1 Armadillidium nasatum
AGGATGATTTCTGGCTTTGAAAATAAGAGTATGAAGAGAGGTTGAAGGCGTTAGGAATGTTCTCAGTTGAAAGAGATTTCTCAGAGGGATAATTCAAGTTTACAAAATATTTCATCTGACATAATACAGAGATTGAAAAATACTTCATAGTGGCAATGGAAGAGAACTAGAGGACATAAAAGAAAATTAAAAAGAAGCATGCCATCTCGATCTAAGAAAATACTCTTTCAGTAATAGAGTTGTTAATTTTTGGAATGGCTTACCACAAGAAATTGTTGACTGTGATTCTCTTGTTAAATTTAAAAAGGGGCTAGATAGATATATGGATGGTTTAGGTATTATATAGAATAATCTGACTAAGCCAAATCGGCAGGTATATATGAATTTTTGGATCAACAGATCAACCTATGACTAAGACTAACGGCAGTTTTTTAGTGGGTGGTGGTTCATTGAGTATTGCATGTGTGGTGGGGTTTGGTTTTGCTTTTATTTATGCATGACTATGCATGAATGAACTGATAACTGGGATGGGATAGACCTAGTCTTTCGTGCATATATTAGTATTGTTATTATTATTATTGTTGGACTGGGACAGTTCGATAGCCCTTGTGGCTTCTAGCTATTTCCTATGTTCTCTATATATATATATATATATATATATATATATATATATATATAATATATATATACTATATAATTATATTTTCTTACAAATTTAAACTATTATTTCTATTTTTAACTTCAACATATTTTAAAATATTGCAACGTCGTCAAAATATTCAAAGGAGAGTTTTGTTATTTCTGCAGATGATATTCTGACGTCATAATTATTCCTATTATTTTATTTATTTTTTTTTTTTAATTTAAGTGTTTTTCTACTTTTTTCTTAGAAATTAATTTGTCGTTCGTCAATTAACCAAAAAAACAAAAAAACGTATCATTTCCTTTTCGTAGTTACGCTGAGAAGAAAAATAAAAAAAAATAAAATAAATAAAAAAAAAACTGGCCCCCTTTACAAAGATTTTACCAAAATGTTTGTTATGATTATGTAAACTTTGATATATTTTAAAATTAATTTTTTTTACAATTATTTCTTCTGAAGCTACATCAATTTTAAAACAAATGCTTTTTCCTAAATTCCTCTTATATATATATACTATATATATATATAATATATATATATATAAATAATATATATATATTATATATTATATATATATAAATATATAATATATATATATATATATATATATATATATATATATATATATATATATATATATAATATTATTATATATAATATATAGATAATTAATAATATTATATTATAATATATATATAATTAATAATATATATTAATATATAATATATAATATATATAAATATATATATATATATATATATATATATATAGTTATATATATATATATATATATCAAATAGTGACTTACCCTCAATGCAAAACGAAGTTGGTTGATAGAAAGATAACTTGTAACTTGTTTCAAACACGAGCTTATTTCACAAAGTTCTTCGCAGTAACAAAACAATTAGTAATTTAATTATTAAATAAATATTATTTAATACATGTAAAGTATTGTAATTGTTTCTACAGCTGAAATAATAATTTAATTTATATTAACATTTTATTGAACAAAAAATATTAGAAAGAAAAATTTAACAGAAAACACATATTCTCACAACGATGCCAAATTCTCTAATGAAAGGAAAAATAGGCGTGACTTAGTGTTGCCAGATGGAGGAGACCAAATTTCTCTACAGGATCACAATAATCATCATGCGTTCTCTCTACATTTCCCTACCAAGTTCAGAAACTCTCTACTTTAAAATTTTAAAGCATCTGTCTTACTGTGTGGCTAAATATGCTAATATATTATATATATATATAATATAAATATATATTATTAACGATATATATAATATATTATATATATATATATATATATATATATAATATATATATATATATATATATATATATAGCACTGCTTTAATCTAATCTAATGTAACCAAATAAACCTAACTCGTCCATCCACTTATATATTTGACCATTCTTTTAAACATTGAAATTGTTTTATAATCTACGAAATTAAGGGAGTAGACGGAAAAAAAGCCCTTGGCAGCCAGGGTAGCCTAAGGTTATATAGTAGCATAGCTAGGAACTTTACTAGCCAGGAATTCGTAGCAATTGGGATTTACCTACAGGTGGGAGACTTATAATATTATGTGAAATAAAGTAATGTAATATAAATTGTCTAATAATATAATGTAATTATAATATATTAAATAATTGTTTAAAAATATAGTATATATTAAATCAACTGTCTAAAAAATACAACGAAAACTAGCTAAAAATAGCCTTTGGGAAGCATGACGACCATATTTTTGAGTGATCTATAATTTTTTATTTTAATTATCAAACTTCGTAAGCCTTAATGAATTTTAAAGAACACATTTTACGTCTACAATCATCTATACCATGTTTAAAGTTCATTTGTGAAAAATTTACAAGCTCGCTATATAACATTAGTAAAATGATTATCATCATAATGGAACAAAAATCTGAATGAAATTTAAGTCGATTATAACGGGGGAGGGGGTTGCTAATGAACCAATCATGCCCTTAGTTGGAGATTCGGGAGAGCCAACCCCCTCAAATTGAAAACCAACCTACCCATAAAAATCCAGAAAAAGTTCGAAAGTATACATAGATGCATTAAGTCAAAGTTTTAAAAAAATAAAAAATAATGTTCAATTTGTTTGTCAAGTTCAACGTACTGCAGTAAAAGTTTTAATTAATTTTAATATGGAAAATTTCCCTATGTTTGATACTCTCCAGTGAAAACCCCCAACTGAAAAATGCTCATTAAACCGCCCTATGCGTAGGGCGATATCCCTACATTTGTCGCGACATCTCAACATCTGGCAACAATAGATTTATTAAAATGCGTGCATAAATTCGCTTAGGCAATACTTATTGCACCATGTTTTTTGTCGTTTGAAAAAATTTCAAAAATTCAATTCTAGAACGTTCTCGAATGATTATTTGCAAGTTATTTATTTTACTCACTCACTCACTCACACACACACACACACACACACACACACACACACACACACTCACTCACTCATTCACACACACACACAACACACACAACACAACACAAAAAAAAAAAAAAAAAACTCACTCACTCACACACACACACACACACACACACACACACACACACACACACACACACACTCACTCACTCACACACTCACATCACTCACTACACACACACACACACATACACACACATCACTCACTCACTCACTCACTCACTCACTCACACACACAAAACACACACACACACACACACACATATAATATATATATATATATATATATATATATATATATATATATATATATATATATATATATATATATATATATATATATATATATATATATATATATATATAGGCTATGTAGATATAATATATATCGAATTTTTATAAATTTTTATTTAATCAACCTTACATGATAGGCAGGCCTCTTTTACCCCTCTAGTTCATTATGATAAGTCGAACTTCTCAAAACTCATTTCTTGTGTGTTTGTGAGCTAACCTAATAAGAATTTTATAGGTTAGGCCTTCTCTACCGAATTCAATTTCTCTCACTCTCAGCTCAATCTACAATTATATATATATATATATATATATATGGCACATTTGTATTTCAGTTGGTACCCTAACTTTTGAGTTTCGATATATCGATAGACCGGTATGGAATGATATATCGATATATATCGATATATCATTCAATATTGGTCTAGCGTATATGGAAACACAAAAGTTAGGTTAGCACTGAAATACAAATGTGCGTTACTTTTTTTTCGTTTTTTAGTAAAACCTAACCTAACCTAACTAACCTAACCAACCTAACCTAACCTAACCTTAACCTTAACCTAACCTACCTAACCTACCTAACCTCGTAACGGCCATCAATTTGACCTAACCTGTATTTACACCTACGGTCAGCAAGTTGGCCTAACCTAGACTAAGACCTAAGCCAGCAATAAATCGCAAAAAGGATTATAGTTTTTAAAGATATTTTAGATCCTTCTAACCAATTTCCTTTTCTGACTGAACAAGTTTTCCTACAATTTTTTACAGGACACCTCCAAAGAAATAAGTTAGTTCGGTGAACAGTAATAGTCATCCAATGTTCATTAATACATTTTTTTTCATTAGGTATTATATTATGTTGTTGGAAAAAATGTATAGCACTCTTTTCATCTTTGATGTTGCTATAAAGTTCAAATAGATCAATCATAACTTAAATTATAACCAAAATTAAAATTAAAAATTAACTTTAAGTTTAACACTTAATCTAACGTAGCCAACTCCGTTTAGGTTACACGAAATATATAATTCTACGAGTGTTAATGAAACTCCAATATAATTAACTTTAAAAACTCTTTCTAATACACTTGATTGAAACACTCTTTAAATAAAAATTATTAAAATCTTTAAAAAATACAATTAAATTTGAATAAACGCAAAAGACATAATACACATGTAATGAGATGATTACAACTGAATAAGAAATGTATCGATAATAGCATATATTTACGATTTATATCGTCAATCAATATATCGAAGAAACAATTTATATAACAATCGATATATCGAAGAACCACCTGAACTACAATTGACCCATATATATATATATATATATATATATATATATATATATATATATATAATATATATATATATATATATATATATATATATATATGGTAAAGGTGTAGATAGATTGTTTCCGAGTTTCGATTTTTAGAAAATATCAATATTCGAAATTTTTTTTTTAAATTCATAGAGCTTATAGTCATGTCAGGATCATAAAAGAAAGTCTGTAGGCAGTACAATGTGGGGAATATTTAAAGTTTCAATTTGCTCCATTGCCAAGTACTTATCAGCAGGCAAAAAAAAAAAAAAAAAAAAGTATACTAACGAGGCTTTCAGACCATCTAAGAAAAATTCACCCTGTTAAGATTAACGAAGGCTTGCCTTATTTTAAAGCACTTCCAGATAAACTATAAAAAAAGTTCATTTCAAACAATGTTTACTAGTACCATAGTATAAGCACTTATACTATGCTAGTTCTACATTTAAAATTGATGACGATTTAATCTGCTCATATAATATCTCAAAAATGATTTCCAAATCAGGGAATCCTCATACCATTGGTGAAGAGCTATTTTTGCCAGCTATAGAGGAGATACTTCGCAATGTGGTACATCATCCTTCATCAAGCCATATTATTACAACAATTCCGCTTATTAATAATTCTGTTCAGAGGAGGATTGATGAGATGGCCGATAATACTGAAGAAACCTTATGTAACATATTAAAACTCAACAATTTGGTTTATAGTTAGACGAGTCTACTCTGCCTAGCAATGAATCATTATTTTTAGGTTATGTTCGTTTTATTAGGAATTCGAAATTTATTCAAGAGTTACTTTTACAGAGGAGCTTGAAACAGACACCAGAGGCGAATCAGTGTTTTCTACTGTAGAAAAGTATTTCAAAAAGAAAGAAATTCCAATGAGAAATAATATTGCATATGAGAATGAAGGCTAACCATCAATAACAGTTTGTTATAGAGGACTTCTTGCATTTTTAAGACAGCAGTGCACTGAGTCATTCATAAGCACCATTTAACTACAAAGAACTAGAGTAACCAACTTAATAAATCCCTTGGTATTGTTATCACATCAATAAATAAAATTAAATCTCATTCTCTTAATTTATTAATTCCTGATTATCTCGACAGTTTTGCATCTCTAATGATGAAGAATTAAAACGTCTATTGCTACATACTGAAACATGAGTAAGTAAAGAGAAAGTTAGAAGTTAGAAGGATTAAAACGGTTACCTTCCTTTGTAATCGTCTGAACATATGCTCGCTTCCAGCACAGAGGGAAAATATTATTATTAAGGCATAGAGAGTAGAATGGGACAAGGACAGCCTCTAGCTCAGATGCACACTCCCTCATAATTCGAGGGGAATGCCATCCATATATCTCAGGATTTCATGAACCCGATCATGTGTGATTACAGGTAGAAACATAAAACACATGAGCTACAGTACTGCTATAGAGAGAATAAGAGCTGAAAGGCAGATTTACAGAAGTTATAAGATAATTTTTTGGTAAAAGGCCACATATTTTTTATCAGTAGAAGAAAAAAAGGTTGCTCAAATTTTGATGTTACTATAAATAAAAGGATTTGAATCCGAATCCGAATCCGGACCCGAATTCGAATCCAGATGAGTGAATTTCTCGAATCCGATCCGAATCCGAATAATAGAATTCGAATTCGAATCTAGAACCTTTGAATCAAAATCGAAAAAGAATCCAGCCAAATTTGCAGTTTTAGAATCAGAATCCGAATCAGCGAGAAAATCTTTGAATCCGGATTCGATTTGACCATCATTAATATATATATATATATATAATATATATATATATATATATATATATATATATATATATATATATATATATATATATATATATATATGCAATTAAGGTCTGCTAACTCACTCGCAGATCAAATACATTAAACATCAATTTAAAGCTATAGGGGAATCGAACCCGGCCCTATAGCACCAAAGCATAGAGTTTTACAGCAATAGCTAGTGGTAAAACTCTATGCTTTGTGCTATAGGGCCCGGGTTCGATTCCCTTATAGCAAACTTTAAACTTTGATGTTTAATATATATATATATATATATATATATATATATAATATATATAATATATATATATATATATATATATATATAATATATATATATATATAATATATAATACACACACACAAACTACGTATTTAAGTAGTTCAAATACAATTTTTGTTTTCTCTTTAAGATTTAAATCGAGCTCCGTAATTGTACTCGGAGGAAGCTCCATTTTAAAGCGTTAGCGTTCTTTTAATTACTTTTGAATGGAGACCAATAACAATTAACTCTGTGTTATGAGGTGTTATTTGCTCAAACTCTTTACTTAATTCTTCACTCTATTATTATTATTATTATTATTATTATTATTATTATTATTATTATTATTATTATTATTATTATTATTATTATTTTATTATTATCATACTCAAAAGGCGATTGCTTAAAACTATTTTATTTTCTCTTTAATTCTGTCACCGAATTTTTTTCGAGAATCTAAGAGTAACCATTTGAGTGAAAAACTTGAGACCTGCAAATATAATATTTCATGTATGACTGATTTATATAGTAAAATCAGTGACATGAATTTGCAGTTGCAAGGCAGTGATATAAACTTTAAAGCAAAATCAGTTATTTGTTCATTTATTGCAAAGCTTTCAGTATTCAAAAAAAAATATTGGTGGTAGGGAACTGTCTCAATTTCCAAATATGAAACAGATGGAAAACAAAGGTAATTACACACTA
>SEYY01010355.1:17500-21195 GCA_009176605.1 Armadillidium nasatum
TATTATTATTATTATTATTATTATTATTATTATTATTATTATTAAGTTTTTTTTTTAGCGAACTTAATTAGTCTTTTTTAACCTGACGACCGGAGATTGCAGTGTGATTGTGGCCTAACTGATAGCTGTTTCGTTGCCGTAGGATCGTAGCCTACTGCTATATTACACCAAATATATATATATATATATATATATATATATATATATATATATATATATATATATATATATATATATATATATATATATATATATATATATATATATATATATATATATATATATATATATATATATATATATATATACATTTTTGTTACAATTTTCTCAGTCAATTGCGAAATTTATAGTATTTCAAACTCTCCAAATTTGACTCATAAAAAGAAGCTTCCAGACATGCGCTGCCAGATGTACGAAGTCGTTCATCTTATTAAAAAATTATAAATTACGTAGTAATTAAAATTAATGTTTTTTTTTTAATTCCCAATTTTTTCCTACAACAATTCTTCAAGGATTCCAAAAATGTTATACTTTTTAACGTAGGTTTGGTAGTTTTTTCAATATTTGAGGATGTTAAAGTGGTATATATATATATATATTATATATATATATATATATATATATATATATATATATATATATATATATATATATATATATATATATATATATATATATATATATATATATATATATATATATATATATATATATATATATATATATATATTAGTGATTTATTATATATGTATCAAATAAAAGAAAAAAGTTATAAAGTTATAATTTTTTAAACAAGAATTTTATCTAAAAAAAGACTTCAAATTTTAATAGAATGTTTATCCGACTATAAATAAAAAAAATTAAAATTAATTAAATAAATAAATATAATTAGTTAGTTAATTATTTAAATTATAGTTTTTTTTTTTAAAATGTGAAACTATTTTAATTTTTTTATTTAAAATTGAAGAAAAATGCCATTGATAAAGTCAATTCTCTAGTGAATTTTAAAGAAAATTATTAAACACCAACATTAATCTATTTTTAAAAGTATTTTATATTACTATTTGTTATTTATTATTTATAATTATATTATAAAGATTTAAAGACTTATTTTTAGCGTCTGAATCCTCAATACTTAAATTTTGCATTAAAATAAAACAAACTTAATTTCTCCAATTAAAACATAACAAAATAGAGACATTTGGAAGTAGAACATTATATGCTACCAATTTTGTTCGTTTGAATCAATTATTTAAATTATTTAAAAAGAATTATTTTGTAAAAAAAAAAAAAAAAAAAAAAAAAAAAGGTGTTGCAGTAGATTGTTGACACATTTCAGTTCTAAAGCTTTTCATTCTCTCTCTGATTCCTTTTTATTATTCACCTCTACAGTACTAAATAATTCTTTAAAACAAGTTAACTACAATAAATTTTTTTTTTTTTAAATAAGTTTTATTTATAATTCTAGATATTAGATAGCTTATATTTAATTTGTCGCTTTTGATTGTTTAATTTAATTTGTGATTAGTAAGATTTATTCCGTCACGATTTTACTCGTATGCAACTTGGAAAAAATAAATAAATAAACAATTAAATAAATGAATAAATAAATAAATAAAAAATATAAAATAATTAAGTAAAAAAAATCAAACAGTAATAAAACTTATAAAATTTTATATATGTAACCCACATTTTGCAGGAAATTAGGATTCAAACCTGGGTTTCCTGTGTCATTAATTTAGTGAAAAATTTCTTTCGTTGGAAGGTGATTAATTTCTGCTTCAAGCACAATAAAATGTATAAATTTTTATTAATTTTATTTTCTCCATTTTCAACGTTCTCTTATCATGCTGTGAACTTAAAAATGTGAAGAGAGAGTAACCATTATTTAAAATTAAGAAGTTAATAAATAAATTTAAAAAATGAAGAAAAAATCAACTGATTTAAATCAAAAATAAATAAATATAAATAAAAAATATATATATTTATATATATATATATATATATATATATATATATATATATATATATATATATATATATATATATATATATATATATATATATATATAATATATATATATATATATATAGTATATCTGTATATATATATATATATATATATATATATATATATATATATATATATATATATATATATATATATATATATATATATATATATATATATATATATATATATATATATATATATATATATATATATATATATATATATATATATATATATATATATATATATATATATATATATATATATATATAATATATATATATATATATATATATATATATATATATATATATATATATATATATATATATATATATATATATATATATATATATATATATATATATATATATATATATATATATATATATATATATATATATATATATATATATATATATATATATATATTATATATATATATATATATATATATATATATATATATATATATATATATATATATTCATATATATATATATAGTATATAGTGTGTGTGTGTATCCGTGTGTTTTTGTGTGTGTGTTTGTGTATGTGTTGTGCATTAAAAGACGAATTTTTTTTTATTTTTTGGGGAGGGAGGAGATACTTAAACTAAATTTAATGTAAATTAAATTAAAATATTATTATTATTATTATTATTATTATTATTATTATTATTATTATTATTATTATTATTATTATTATTATTATTATTATTATTATTATTATTATTATTATTATTATTATTATTATTATTATTGTTATTATTTCTTCATATTTTAAAGATATAAAAATAATCACTAAAGAACTTTATTAGTTTTTGATTATTAATAAAATATTATCAAGGGAATTTTTAATTGAAATTACGAAGAAATTATTCAATTCCAATATGACTAATGTAAATATTAACACGTTGAATAAAATGAATAAATATTAATTACTTTTATTTTCTAATTTAATAAAATAAAAATTAGTTAAATTTTAGAAGCCCAGTTAACTTTTTTTCTGGTGTTAAAATTTAAGACTAGGAGAGCGCCCTCTCACGGCAACGGTCCATCCCTGTGGCCCCAATTAAATGACAGAGGCAGTTCTATGACTCATTCTCTCAGAAATTAAAAGAATTATCACATTTAAAAATTTATATGGAAAAGAAATCTTAAAATAGCACCTCTATTTAAAAAAATAAATAAAAAAATAAAGTTTAAATTTTAAGCAAAACGACTAACGTGCCTTTATATTCAAAAATAAATTGGTATCGCGCACCTTCCCGGACGAAATCTTACTTCTGTTCTTTCAATTAGAAAAAATTCCTTGATTCCAAAATATGGTCTCAATTCACCTGTTAAGAAGCGCTCCTATTTTGAGGAATTCTATTATTTTACTTTAGTCACAATTATTAAATCATATAATATATACATTAGTAATCCCTATAATTAATAATTTTCTATAGAAAGTTTAAATTTAAAGGAGTAACTACTTTAAACATTCCCAATTTTTTTTAAACAATCATTGAAGATTAATGATAAAAATTAGGTAAATAGAATAAGCAAGTAAATCAATAAATTTTAAATTAAATAAATAAATAAGATATTAATAATACTTTCAATATATTTTAATAAGGTTATTAAATGAAAATATTTTTTTTTAAATCACATTAAAATATCTTTTTTGAGATTTT
>SEYY01010356.1:5000-20146 GCA_009176605.1 Armadillidium nasatum
CTCTAAAAGAATTTTTATTGTATGAAAGTTATTTTAAAATTTATTTTGAACCTGCTTTCTGAAAAAAAGCAAAACAAATATAATAACAACTTTTAGCATTTAAACTCAATACATATATCAATTATTCAGTTGTAAATATGGAGAGATATTAAATAAAAAATTGACGCTTATAACTTATTATCTTTATTTTGGCAAATTAGTTTCAAAACTTTATTTTTTATTCTATTTAGATAAGTGCATATATATATATATATATATATATATATATATATATATATATATATATATATATATATATATATATATATATATATATATATATATATATATATATATATATATATATATATATATATATATAGTGTTCAAATTTTAAATAAATAAATAAATAAAAATAAAATAAAGTGATGCAATTGAAATGAAATAGTGTAATAAATAATGTGAATATGAAATAGTTAAATTTAAATTTTTGTAAATGAAAATGTATATTTTATTGTATATCTATTTTAATGTTTATTTTCTTGTAATAAAAATGTTAAGTTTGTCCTAAAATGTTTATGTATTCGACCACTGCGGAATGCAACAAACTTTGTATATGTAATAAAATGTAATTTTTCAAAGAATAACCAAACATTAGCTTTAACGTTGTTTTATTCCAACCTTCTGTTTGAAATAAAGAGATAAAGAAACTACGATTGGCTCTGGATATGTTTCACTTCTTCGCTTAAAGCGTTGATAGCGATCACACAGCAGCTCCATAATGTAGGGGAAAAGCCGAAAATAGGCGAGCTGGAAACAACAAAAAGGCTTCGAGCTAAAGTAATTGTGATTTGGTATTCCTGTCGTCAATGAAGCTAGACATGGAGTCAGAATTCTCTCAACGACTAACAACATAATCTAGTGGGAACTACGAACCAGAGCCACATCAACAGTATTTTCGCCAGCTATTTGGTGACTCTAGGTTCCAACACCACCTTCTATCAAAAATGACTTCAGGCTTCGACACCTACCAACGACTTTATAAACTGACCCAGAAGAAGATACAGAGGTTTCCATCTTCAACTTCCAATTAAAAACCAACTTAAGAAAGCTACAACTCTGTATTTTTTCCTTCGAAATGTAACTCGACTACAACTAATAACCGACAGCAGTTAGACGTCTATTGGAGTAATTTTAAACCATATGCTTTATGGTCAACTTGTCTCAATGGATTTCTACTGCAAAGAAGTTATCAAAAACCTAACCAACTTACTTCGCAGTCAACAGAGAATTTTTCGCAAGTTACTCTTTCTATAAATCATAAACCGCTTCTTTACATTTTCCTTCAAATAAAGGGTAACAGTCAGCCACTGCGTCATATCAAATTCGAGGAAGACAACATCGTAGCAGATACGTTGTCCCGTATATTTTTCGGTAACCGTAGATGCTATCGATGTACCTGACGTTCCTATCCTTGATGCACCTGATGTTCCTACTACGAGGTCTCCTCTACTTCCAGTGGTTTCTATTATTAAGAGTAGGCTTCCAAGAAATTGTTCACTCCGTGTCTCGGCAGGGAAGTGTATATAGTGCTCAAATTATAAATAAATAAATAAAAATAAAGTAATACGATTGAAATGAAATAGTGTAATAAATAGTGTGAATATAAAATAGCTAGTTACCTTTAAATCTATTTTAATAATGTCTATTTTCTTGTAATAATAATGTTTATTTAAGTTTGTCCTAAAATGTTTATATATTCGACCACTGCGAAATGCAGCAGACTCTGCATATGTAATAAAATGTAATTTTTCAAAGAATAACCAAATCATAGCTCTAACGTTGTTTCATTCCAACCTTCTGATTGAAGTAAAGAGATAAAGAAACTACGATTGACTCAGGATATGGTTCACTCCTACACTTGAAGAGTTGATAGCGATCGATCACATAGCAGTCCTATAACGTAAGACGAAAAAACGGAAATAGGCGAGCTTGAAACAACAAAAGACTTCGAACAGAAGTAGTTGTGATTTGAGATTCCTGTCTTCAATGAAACCAGACATGGAGTCAGAAACCTTTCAACGACTAACAACGTAATCTGGTGGGAGTTACGAAACAGAGCCACATCAACAGTATCTCCACTAGATAATTGGTGAGCCTAGGTTCAAACACCACCTTCTATCAAAAATGACTTCAGGCTTCGAGCACCTTCTAAAAACAACTTCAAAAACTGAAATAGAAGAAGATACAGAGGTTTTCATTTCCAACTTCCAAATAAAAACCATCTTAAGAAAGATACAACTCTCTGTCTCTCTCTCTCTCTCTCTCTCTCTCTCTCTCTCTCTATATATATATATATATATATATATATATATATATATATATATAATATATATATATATATATATATATATATATATATATATATATATATATATATATATATATATATATATATATATATATATATATATATATATATATAATATATATATATATATATATATATATATATATATATATATATATATATATATATATATATATATATATATATATATATATATATATATATATATATATATATATATATATATATACTATATATATATATATATATATATATATATATATATATATATATATATATATATATATATATATATATATATATATATATATATATATATATATATATATATATATATATATATATATATATATACTATATTATATATATATATATATATATATATATATATATATATATATATATATATATATATATATATATATATATATATATATATATATATATATATATATATATATATATATATATATATATATATATATATATATAGTATATTATATATATATATATATCAAGTTTTTTTTTCAAATCAGATAACCTGTATTCTGACTTCATGACTCTTTCGTAATCTAAAAAAGGAAATAGGAAGAAGGGTTTTTTTCCAAGCGATATTTAAACGAATAATCTTTTAAACACGAATTTATTATTAACCCCTTCAATACATTCTAGACCTCATTATTTTATTGTTTATTTTTAGACACCACCAAGAAAGTTAACCTTCTTTTCTAACTAATTTGTCTATATATGGGAATTATATATATATATATATATATATATATATATATATATATATATATATATATATATATATATATATATATATATATATATATATATATATATATATATATATATATATATATATATGCTTATTTAAATGAATTTAATGTGTACTTATGTGTATTTGTGCGATTATGTAATTTTACAGTCATCCAGATGAAGCCCAATGCCAAATAAGTCTCTTGCCAAAAAGTAACATCATTCACTTATAATATTACTACCACTGCTGCAACTACAAACAAATTTTTAAACAAATAACCAAATTTCGAAGTCGATAATTATAAATTTGTTAATTTTTTTTTTTTTTTAGTTAAACCTTGCATTGACTCATCTTTATTTTCAATATAGAATTTAAACCGGTTTTCTTGGTCTTTACACAGCAAGAGTTCCTATTAAATTCATTATCAAGAAATGAAGGCTTAGACACCTCTCATCATAATTATATATATATATATATATATATATATATATATATATATATATATATATATATATATATATATATATATATATATATATATATATATATATATATATATATATATATATATATATATATATATATATATATATATATATATATATATATATATATATATATATATATATATATATATATATATATATATATATATATATATATATATATATATATATATATATATATATATATATATATATATATATATATATATATATATATATATATATATATATATATATATATATATCTTGCGGTTGTTCTTTTCTGATTTTCCATGGAATGAATACTATTTCCGTGGGAGGGGTCCTTCTGAGTGTGCAGAGCGCATAGCCGAGGTGATTCTCTCTAACATGGAGGCGTACATTCCATATACTTTCCCTTCTACTAAACCAAACAAACCTTGGTTTAACTTGGCTTGTTCTTCCGCAGCATTGATGCTGCCTTCAGTGATTACCATCATCTTCAAACTCTAGAAACTCACGCAACTTATACTTCTTCCCCGAATCGTGCAAAATCTATGCTTTGTAACTAAAAACTCTTTTCTCCTTAGAAAATGCAATAATTTTTCTGATTTCTCTTCTTCACGTTCTTTCCGTCATTTTGCCAAAAAAATGTCAGCTCTAACTTTGTTTCTTCCTCTTTTTCTCCTTTAGTATCTTCTGATGGTTCAACTGCCGTTTTGCCTTCCTCTAAAACTGAACTCTTTGCTCAAACTTTTGCCACTAATTCAACCTTAGACGATTCCAGAGATGTTCCTACTCCTTCAAACCCTTCCAAGTCATTTACGTCTAAAATTGTATTTCCTTCTAAAGACGTCATTTCTGCCCTATCTGAGCTTAACACTAAAAAGGCATACGTCCTGATGGTATTCCTCCTATGGTTCTTAAAACTTACGCTTCCGAGATTGCACCCTGCTTTGGTAAACTATTTCGTCTCTGTCTTTCTACTTCAACCTTCTATTCTAGCTGGAAACGTGCAAAAGGGGGACCCATCTCAGTCCTTTAATAAGCTTTAAATTTTTTTAAACTCCGTTCTTCATAAAGTTTTTGAATCTATCCTTAACAGGAAGATTTGGAAACACCTCAATTCTTCTAATCTTATCCCTGATCGTCAGTATGGGTTTTATAAGAAATGCTCTACTGGTGATCTTCTTTTCCTTCTCTCTGTCTCTTAGTCCTCCGCTTTTCGGCATTTCGGTGAATCTTTTGCTGTGGTGTTCCTCAAGGATCTGAACCTATCCCCATCACTTTTCTACTTTTCATTAATAACCTTCTCTCTATTACTTCATCTCCTATCCACTCTTATGCCGATGACTCCACACTTCATTAATCTTTTCAGTATGAAATGCGCCCCCCCCCCCAACAGCAGTTAATAGACACATGGAGGGTAGCCTTAGAGCAACTAACCTCTAATGTATCTCGCATTTCAAATTAGGGCGGAGAAAACATGGTCGTTTTCAATGCATCAAAAACTCAATTCCTCCATCTCTCTAATCAACACAATCTTCCATATAACTATGATATCCTCTTCGAAAACACAACTCAAACCTTCATCTGTCCTTAATATTTTTGACGTTTTTTTTTTCCTCGTGATATTTCTTGGAAAGGTTACATTACTTCTCTTTCTAAAAAAGCTTCTAAGAGGTTGGGTGTTCTGAGGCGCCTTCATAACTTCTTTCACACCACTCCAGTTGGTTGCTCTTTTTAGGGGTTTTGTTCTCCCCTGTATGGAATACGTCACACATCTGGGGTGGTTTTATTCATACAGCTTTCCTTGAAAAAGTGGAGTCTATGACTTATCGTCTTATGAACTTTCCTACTCTCACTAATTCTCTCCAGTCTCTTTCTGCCCTTCGAATTGTTGAGTCCCTTTCTCTATACTATCTATATTACAACGGACACTGCTCTTCCAAACTCTCTCGTCGCACATCCCCTCCTTTGAGAAGAGCTCGTGTGGCACGTCTTTCAACAGTCTCATCCTTTCTCTGTCGAATTCTCTGACCCGAGACTTAACTGCTATGCTCAGTCTTACATGTACTGTACTGATAAAATCTGAACACACCCCCTTCATCTATTTTCCCAATTTCCTATAACTTACATACCTTCAAACGCCGTGCTTCGGGACATGTCGGCCTTTAATAAGACCAGATCCCAATTTGCTACTTTCTCTGGTGGAAATTTGGTAGTTCTCTGGACTTTGACCATCAGTCTCTCTCTCTCTCTTTCTATATATATATATATATATATATATATATATATATATATATATATATATATATATATATATATATATATATATATATATATATATATATATATATATATATATATATATATATATATATATATATATATATATATATAATGACCTTTCAACTTGAATTAAAAATTTTAATGTGCATTATAAGTTCCTTTGAATTTTTGGTAGGGGGTTCTGATCTCCCCTCTAAAACCAAACACCCCATCCAATGCCCATGACCTCTACACTGCCGCTTTGTCGATAATTTGAACGAATAAATCATATTAATTTTAATCTTTTTTTTTTTTTTTTGCAAAATGTGAAAGTTATTTTTAAAATTATTTTATAATTATAATTTTCAAAAAAGTATAATTTTTAAATAACACCTTTAAGAATTATGTTATGCCAGAAATCTATAAATTATATTTCCCCCTCCCCCTCCTCCACAAAAAAAAAAAAAAAAAAAAAAAATTAATAAATAAAAAAAAAAAAAAATTAAAAATCCAATAAAGAAAGAAAATTTAAATGCCATTTTATCATTAAAGTTTTCTTCGAAGATCACGTTCATGAGGAAGCAAATGATACACATAACCAATATATATATATATATATATATATATATATATATATATATATATATATATATATATATATATATATATATATATATATATATATATATATATATATATATATATGATGCTACGACCAACAACTAAATTTGTTACAGGGGAATTGTTCAAACATTTGACCATTTATGATTAAAATGACAACTGTTGCGTAAAAAAACATTGGAAAAGGATCGCGTCCTCAAAAATCGACATTCACAAATTGTAGCTCTAATGCCACTTTTGGAGCTCAAGGTCATTATGACCTTGGGCATCATTCTTATTATTTAATATTTATCCTAAATATAAAGAAGACTTGAGATTATTTTCAATGAGGACAGAAAGGATAACGCTTACCAGCAAATTGATTGTCAATGGTCATTGGAATATCATTAATCTAGTAAATAGCACACACACATGCACTCACACACATACACACCTACACACACACACACACACACACACACACACACACACACACACACACACACACACACACACACACATATATATATATATATATATATATATATATATATATATATATATATATATATATATATATATATATATATATATATATATATATGTGTGTGTGTGTGTGCGTGTGTATGCATGTTTGTGTGTGTGTGTATGTATGTGTATGTGTGTGAAAGAGAGAGAGTTCGTGGGTATGATTGAATGGTTTGTATCTGAAATAATATGTATGCATTTTAAAAAAATAAGTTTATTGCTCTTTACATTACAATATTTATTTATAATATTCCAAATTCTGTGTTATTTACTAACTAATTTGTATGCAAAAAACCTTTTACGGTCAATGTTGAACGTGCCCATTATACGTTTAAAATTTTCGGAAGTTATTTGACGAGGTCACACGGTGGACGAGCGTCTCTCGTTCGAAAGACTCAGCTTTTATTTTCCTTCTCGATACGCTCTGTTTTTTGTCGCACAAATATAAACAGTCTCTGAGGACGGGGCGAAGAAATTGAAAGTGAAGAAGAAACGAATTCCGAAGAGCGGTTTCATTTTGCAAAATGGCGGCGGGTAACGGTTTCTATTACTGTTATTTTTTCAATTTTAGCATGTTATGAAACAATTTCTTTACGGATTTATTTATTTATTATTATTATTATTATTATTATTATTATTATTATTATTATTATTATTATTATTATTATTATTATTATTATTATTATTATTATTATTATATTATTATTATTATTATTATTATTATTATTATTATTATTATTATTATTATTATTATTATTATTATTATTATTATTATTATTATTATTAATATCATTATTATTACCTTAATGATTATCAGTTTGGATTCATTAAAGGAAGATTAACATCTGACCCTCTTGGGTGTCTGACGAAAAATATTTATGAAAACATAGAACGAAGAGATTCATCTGTGCTATTATTATTAGATTTTACAAAAGTATTTGATTCAATTGACCATGACATTCTTTTAAAGAAAATGCATATGATGGGCATTGTTGGAAACCCATTACAATGGTTTAGATCTTATCTAACTAAAATTGATGAAAATTCACTCTAATCCATCGCTGGAAACGTCTGGGGTGCCACAAAGATCTATCTTGAGATCAGTATTATTTACTCTATATACAAATGTTTTATTTAACTCACATGACTCCTTTTCTGTCTCATTTGCAGACGATATATCGATATTAATAAACGATAAAAATCCTGACACACTCTCACAAATAACTTCCCATACCTTAAGTAGAATATTAGCATAGATAAATTCAAATTAACTTTCATTAAATGTCCAAAAACCGTCATATCTTATAATCAGCAATTAAACTATAAAATAAGACTTAAATATTAAATCAAACGGAGTGGAATTACAAAGAGCCTCAAATTCAAAAATATTAGGAGTAATATTTGACGAGAAATTAACATTGAAAGAACATATTAAACAATTTGTAAATGAATTAGCGAAATATATGTATATACTAGTCAAACTAGCCTTGTACTACATAATGAAAAAGATATATTACGCAGATGTACATACACAATTATTGTACTGCCCCCCAATATACGTCATTGATAGTAGCTCAGTTATCAAATCAGTATTTAAAATGCAAAAACGTTTCATTCGTTTTGTAAGTGGTAGCCACCACTAAGACCATACAGTTCCATCATTCAAAAAACTGAAAATCTTGCAGTTTCGTCACTCATTAAATATATCCCTTTTAAAACAACAAAAAAAAATTTTTTAATAAAAATGCTTGGAACTTCTTAATATCTAGCTTCCATAACAGCCAAAATCGAAGAGATAGGCTTTTAAACTAGCGAAATAATTCGAATATAAATCCTCTTTTCTTCCGATTAGAAAAAGCTAAACAGTCAGTTACCTTTAAATCAGCAAAGCTTTGTAATGAACTACCGACAGAACTAAAAAACGAAGATCATTCAAAGCTTTAACTCACAATATCAAAAAGATTAGATCAACCAATACTAATTATCTTTATCTCGATTATTATTATTTTATTATTATTTTATTATTATTATTATTATTATTATTATTATTATTATTATTATTATAAAACATTAATATCATTATCATTCTGTTTCCATTGATCATATTCGAAGAAGTTGCAGCAGTCTAATCACAACGATTGTACTAATTATTATTATTATTATTATTATTATTATTATTATTATTATTATTATTATTATTATTATTATTATTATTATTATTATTATTATTATTATTATTATTATTATTATTATTATTTTTTTTTTTTTTTTTTTTTTTTTTTTTTTTTTTTTTTTTTTTTTTTTTTTTTTTTATTTATTTTTTATTATTATTATTATTATTATTATTATTATTATTATTATTATTATTAATTATTATTATTATTATTATTATTATTATTATTATTATTATTATTATTATTATTATTATTATTATTATTATTATTATTATTATTATTATTATTATTATTATTATTATTACTATTTATTAATATATTAATATTATTATTACTATTATTATTATTAACATCATTTTTATTATTATTCCTGTAACTCTTTTCCCTCATATACCGACATCTGGTACCAATTATTTTAAACTAAATTCTTTGAAAAGTAAGTTTTATTATCCATGCATACACAGGCCAACCACAGAAATAAACCATAATTAAAAGCAACCATTGTGGTTCCTACACTGAGCTATTTATTATCCTTGAAATATAGAACGCATACTTCAAAATAATTTATTATTATCTTATTTCTATTATTATTATTATTATTATTATTATTATTATTATTATTATTATTATTATTATTATTATTATTATTATTATTATTATTATTATTATTATTATTATTATTATTATTATTATTATTATTATTATTGTAAATGTTGTAGACAATCCTATAATACAAACGATATCATACACTAACAGTAATATTGTACTATTTGTAATAGAATTACTGTTGAAGATGGTATTTATTATTATTATTATTATTATTATTATTATTATTATTATTATTATTATTATTATTATTATTGTTATTATTTTTATTATTATTATTATTATTATTAATTTCATTATTGTTACTATTATTAACTATTATTAGAATTATTACTATTATTTTTTATCATAATTATTTTATTGTTTTTATTACTATTATTATTATTACTTTATCTCTACTTATATTGTTATTACTGAAATTAGCTGTAGAATAAATATTAAAATGCTGTTCTTTTTATTATTATTTAAATTTTTACTATTACTATTATTCGATGAATTGTTTATTTGAATTTTGTTGCTGAAATATGAATAAAGATTAAAGCTCAAAGATTATTAATATTTCTGAAAAGTCTTATCATGACTTGACATTTGTTGTTAGTATTAGCTTTGTTATTATCACTATTATTATTACTATCTTTACTAAGTTAAGTATTATTATTATTATTATAATTATTACTGCTCGTTATATTATATACATTATATTAGTATCTTAATGGTTATTAAAATAAATTGATGAACTATTTATCAACTAAACTTTGGGGGTCAATGGAAATCAATGTGAATCCCCCTAGAAGCCACTTTTCAGAGAAATGTACAACTAACATATTATTATTATATTTCGTAGAATAGAACCTACTAAAACATTGTAAAATGATAATTGTCCTTCTGAATAAAATATAGAAATGAAATGAAAATTATTATTATGGAAAAAACACCTTTTTCGACATGCATGGCTGGAAAAGTCCTACCAATTACCCCATTGTGCAATTATCTTCAGTCCTCATTTGAAATTACTTGTTTCTTCGAATGAAAACTTCTTAATAAATCATACAATATTGAAACCTCCTCTTTTTATTATAAGGTCATTTCCGAGTATTACTTTAGTGTGCTCAGAAGACTAGAAAAAATTTATGATAAAGTTACCGTGATACGAGATTAAAAATAGAAAGATTTTGCAAAGTTTATAAGATTTTGAATGGCAGTTTATGAAGAGGCCGTTTGGATTCAGGAAAAATATTGACGTATCGGTGGTAATTTTTTTTCACTCTCTTTTTTTGAAAATACTGACAGCACTTTTTGATTTTTTTTTAATAATATTATATATATATATATATATATATATATATATATATATATATATATATATATATATATATATATATATATATATATATATATATATATATATATATATATATATATATATATATATATATATATATATATATATATATATATATATATATATATATATATATATATATATATATATATATATATATATATATATATATATATATAATATATATATATATATATATATATATATATATATATATATATATATATATATATATATATATATATATTCAGCAAAAAAAATGAAAAATATTTCTCCGACAAAGAGAAAAAGAACTTGGCAGCAATCCTAAAGATTATTTTTTAGTTGCTTGAAAAATATGCTTACATTTTTTAAAAATACTTTTTCATAAAAGTTTTCATATTTTAATAAATTATTTAATATATCATTTAATTTTATTACTCGAAGGGTTTTGTTCAAATTATTTGTATTTTTAGTAATAATGGATTCCAAAAACGTTCTATTTAAACTATTATTACAAGAAAAACTTTGCAGAATTCATGTCATTCGTATGTTTTTGTTTTTTATTTCAATGTTGATACAAAGTAGAATTTTTGTCACTACTTCTTAAACTTTAACCTTGTTTAAATACAAGGCTTTTAAATTCAACTACATCACCAAAATATTTTTCCGTACAGCTTGTGCAACCTACAATATATATATATATATATATATATATATATATATATATATATATATATATATATATATATATATATATATATATATATATATATATATAATATATATATATATATATATATATATATATATATATATATATATATATATATATATATATATATATATATATATATATATATATATATATATATATATATATATATATATATATATATATATATATATATATATATATATATATATATATATATATATATAGTAGTATGTAAAACGATGGTACCGGAACACCCCCTCATTTTCGCTCGCTACGCTCGCTATCATTCGGTGATGTTCCGGTACTCGCTCGCTTCGCTCGCTCATCGTTTTACATACTACTTATAAATGTTTGTTTAAGACCATAGAGGTAGGATGCTTAGAGGCTACGAGGCCCTTCCCGAAAAAACTGAATGATTACTTGAGCAGGAAAACCTTGATCGAGAGAGTTCCGGGTTTGCTTACTCAAGTCTTTTTAAAGAAAAATGAATAATTTTATTTTAAAAAAATGTTGTGGTAAGACTTGGAGAAAGGCGTTGGAGGAGACTGCATAAATTCTAAGTTTTGGTAAATTAAGAAAAAATAAAAATTGAGTTATAATAAAAATTTCTATAAGAAATATGGAAATATTATGTTCATTACACAAACGTGAAACTAGCGAAAATTGTAAATCATGTAATTTTTTAAAAGATTTCTATAAAAATAAATGGGATAATTACAACTATAAAGCTAACCGTTCTCAATATACGTTAAATAATGATAATAAACCATTAATATATTCACCAAGAATATATTTAGAGAAAGTTATTGATAAATATTATAAAAAAAATAAAGAGATAATGAATAATTATGATAAAATATTAAATCTCAATGATGAATTTGAACAAGAATATCTGAATGTAAAATGTTCAAAGAGAAAGAATTCTTTAAATGTTCACTTTAAATTGTTTAAATTGCTACAATTATGTGGTGTCAAATGTAATATATCAGATTTTCAGAAAGTTTCTAATAAAAGAGAAATTACATTAAATAAGTACAATCAAATGTGGGAAGAAATTTGTGAGATTAATAAATGGAAGTTGACTGACTAAAAAAGGATATGAGCATTATATTTAAATTTTTTAAATATAATTTTTTTCCTTTTTACTTACAATTCAGTAAATATTTTACTAAGGATATATAACCGATCAAGGTTTTTAAATGATTTTCAAATTCTTCAATATTTTCTTTATTGAAAAATTTTACATCTAGGAGTTCTTTAATTCTATCTGTATCTGCGTTAATGAAACAAAGGTTTTGTTGTTCCCCATTTCTACATCTTTGGAGCTCTTTAATTCTATCAGTATCTACATTTACTTTATGTTTATTACTTTTTTCATGAATTTTAAAATTTTTAATATTTATATGACAAACTTCACAGTAATTCATATTTTTTATTTTTCCATCATCTGAATCATCATCTGAATCATCATCATCTGAATCGTCATCATTTTCAAAATTTAGTCCTTTAATCTTTTTATCAGCTAGCTTAATTATTCTTTTTTGAATATCTATATAGTCATTAATTTTTCTAAAAAGGTCTTTTAATTCTTCGATATTATTACTTGTAAAGGTTTCTAAATCTAAGAGTTCTTTAATTCTATCTGTATATTCCTCATTAATTTTTGAGAGATGATTTTGGAAAGCGTTCATTTATTATAGAGAAAAAAAGTTTATGAAAAATTAATTTGATGATAATCTCCACCAATATATTGCATTTTAAGATCGCTTTCATTTAAAAATTTAATTTCCTTATCATTCAAGAGATTAACATATCTTCTTGGAAGGAACACATGTGTTACTTCATCCTCTCCTATACGTAGAATTGCAAATATTGCAGGACCATATTTTGTATTTATTTTTCTAAGTTCAATAACTTTGTAAGTCACTTCTTTCATTAAATTAGATAATTTTGTAGTCTGTACATAATCAGTTGAATAGTTCAAAATTTTTAATAGTTCTGATTTGTTTTCCATCTATTTATTATAGAGAAAAAAAGTTTTGCTTAAAAGACATTATCTCTATGTGTTCATCCAATTTTCAGCATCAAAGTTATCAAAGTCATCAATATCACCAAAGCCATCAAAGTTATCAATATCACCAAAGCCATCAAAGTTATCAATATCACCAAAGCCATCAAAGTTACCAATATCACCAAAGCCATCAAAGTTACCAATATCACCAAAGCCATCAAAGTTATCGTTAAATATAATATTTTTGATATCTATATTTTCTTCAATATTGCTATGATTCTCTTTGAGAACAAGTTCATCCTCATTTTTTTCTTTTTCGTTATGTTTAATTTTTCCCATATCACCATCATTAATTTTTTTATCATCCTTTTCTTCTTCTTCCTCCATTCCAAAACCATCTGTTACACTATATATATTTTTATCATCTTTATTATCACTTACATCAAATTCAACTACTTCATCTCTTAACATAATATTTTTATTAACTAAGTCATATCCTATGAAAACTTGAACATTTTTATTAACTAAGTCATATCCTATGAAAACTTGAACAACGTGCATTTTTATATTATTAGTGTCAACATTTGCTTGAATCTGAATAATATCTCCTTCATGAATACGAAGATCATTAATTCTGATTTTATTGAAAAATTCATCACCATATTTATCTAAAGGTAAAGGATACTCATTTCCATTAATTAGTAGTTTTACGGATATGTGCTGATCTATATCTTGCGAGGTTAATATGATTGTATCGATAAATCCATCATAAGGCATGACATAACCAGTTTTCTTAGATGCCGCTCCTTTCATCCCTAAAACGAAGGGAAACTTCCCAGCTTCTAGTTTCGAATTAGTTTGAAAAATGATTGTTTCATAAGCACATATTTGTAAAATTATTCTTTTCACTAAGAATTGAAATCTGTTTATTAATCGTTGCTAAAGCGCTCTCAAAACCTTCTTTAGTCAAAACGTTGTTATGTATATCGAAGAGTTGAGATTTCATTTCTTCAACAAATTTTTTAATATGATCATCTTCAGATTGTAATTCAGTTATTGATTTATCCATATTTCCTGTTCGTCTTAACGTTTCATCAACCTTACTTCTTATTTCCTTTACTAAATTATCAGTATAAATTTTTGTAGTAACATCGTTTTTCTCTTGAGGAAAAGCTACATTTGCTAGCCTTTTATCTTCAATATCAAAATTGCCTTCTTCATCTAAATATTTAAATCCAATTCCAAACAATCCTTGTGGTCCTGGTGGTCCTGGCGGACCTCGAAATCCTCGAGGACCTTGTACGCTTTCAGGTCCGCTTCCAAAGATGTTAACACTCATT